>VWZN01016110.1:106112-127151 GCA_013396955.1 Regulus satrapa
ATCCCAGGCCTGTGGTCTGCTAGACTTTGGTTCCCACTTCACAGGGGCAATTAATTAAATTAATTAATTAATTAATTAAATTTAATTGCCTAGTAGTGTGTCCAGTAATTGTGTGAACTTCATCAGGGTGATTCTTGGCATTCCTAGCTTGCAGTGAAGCAGCAGCTGAAGCAGTTAAGAAATTCTCTCCCTCTATACCCTGCCTTAACAAGGTTTTTCAAAAGCATTATTCTCCTTAGAAAAAAGAGTTTGTGAATTAAGGAGTTCAGAGCATATGTAATTGGAAACAGTTCCATCAAATAATGGCTGTAGCCTGGAATTCCCCTCTTGCCCTGAGGGACATAGTACTTTTTTTTTTTTCCACCACAGAAGAATATGAATTTCCATTTACAGAATCCCTTTTCCTTCTGAGCACTCAGTCTGACCATTATTTTCCACTGAGACACAGCTGCCTCTGGGACAGGAGGCAGCAGTTCCCTGTAATCAGAATTGCCATTTATTCCACAAAACCTGTTGTACAGGTGTTGGGCTGGTGAACTGAGACCAGGCTGTTACTGGTGCCCTGGTGATTTTTGTTAACCAAATGGAGTTTGACAGAAGAATCCAAGTTTAGACACACAAGCATGGAACAACAATAACAACAACAGAAATCCATTTGGTCTTACAACGGATTTAAGTGGCTTCAGCATTCCATCTTGCTGGGGGCACTGAGCCTTGCAGCTCATGGCTCAGGTGCAGTGGTGCCTCAGAAGGAAGGGCTTACTGCAGCATCCCCTTCAGTTTTTGCTGGAAGTTTTCAGTCCAGCTGCATGCCCAGAGTGACTCACTTGTAACAGCCAGGGAAGCTTCTTCACCTGCGGGCCCACGGCGTGTTGCTAAACAGATCTTTCCAACTCCATGGAGGAGGTTTAACAGCAGCAGTAAAAGCCTCTCACAGTCTGTCTGCTTTGGACTCACCCTGAATATGGCCTTGCTGTGAATTTTGTCATTCTAAACACCAGGATCTCACTCCAGTTCTTTCCAAAGGAGAGAAGCGTGCCTTTGAACATGGCAAGGATACAACACAAGTAATGCCCGGTCTTATTCCTAAAGCATTTCTAAGTGCCAGTCTTGAACTAGCTGAGCCTCAATCTGTGCCAGTTTCCACAATTTTCTTATATAAAGGCTCCTCATGCTGCAGCTTCAACTGCTGAAGGCAAACAAAGCTATCAAACACAAATGAAAGGGTAATTTCCCTTTTTCTAAACCAGTCAGCTGCAACAGCAGTCAGAAGTGCAGCAAGGTTAGTGCAAAGTGACGAAGAATCACACAGGACCTTTTGGAGGTCTAAAAGCAGTAGAATGGCTTACTCTTGTGGGAGCCCAAAATCCAGCCCGTACACTTGCTTTAGGACAGTGAAATAATTCTAAGACATCTTTCAAGGAATGTTGGTTTCTTAGGATTTGCTGCAGTCACGTGTGGTATCTTTATCTTACCTGCAATCCACAGTCAATCAGGGCAGCTATCTTTGGATAGTTCCCATCCAAAATGCCTTACCGATCTGAGCATTTATTTGCAAAGAGAGTTCTGTTCAAAGGCAAAGAAACTGTCATCTCAGGGGCTCACGATGGAGCAGCACATCTCAGATTTGGAATCTGAACAGCAGTGTTCCCATCTGCTCCGAATGACTTGAAAAGGCTCAGTCTTCCAAAGTCACCAGGACATTTCAGGTGCTCGGTTTTCATTAACACTCTTGCAAAAAGAGCAGTTAGATCTTCCCAGGATGACTTAAATCCTTAAATAATCTTCCAGTATATTTTGAAAGAGCAAGTCTTTAGATATTCCTGGCTCAAAGCTCCTCCTCACACAGCTCTGCAGCATACTGACTGCCAGATCCCACCTAAGAGATGGGCAGGCATCAGTGGCACTCCCTCTATTTTTCTCTCCCCACTACCTGCCTCATAAAGCACTTGAGGGATTAATGGGGGTATTTTAAAAGTTGCCTATATTTCTTATTCCAAACAGCTGCTCTACCTTAATTTTATGAAATATGTTAGTAGTGCTGCAGAGGACAAGGTGCTTCACTGCTTTCTTTGAGCAGCTATGTCCCTCACACTGGCTGAAGGCTCAAGACACTCCAGTTTAGCATCCAGGCATTCATTTTTATCTCTTTCACTCACATCTTCTCCAGCAATCAGGTTTCTAATACAAATGCAGTCCCATTTGTACCCGTGGTCACCGCTACTGCATGAGGAAGATGCTGTTGTGCCCCAGATCAGTTAACAGTTTTCCAACGTCTTTCCCACATCCATGGCATGGGAACGGACTTCAGAACAGCAGCAGATGGGATGGGTCTGGCAGAGGAGGGGAGTGTCTCCACAGGCAGCTCTGAACTCTACTACCGCCCCTTTACAGGGAAGAATATTTCATTTCTCAGGTGAAGTTCAGCCACCCTAAGCCAAGCTGGATCCTGCTGCTAAATGAGGGAGAAAACACTGCACTCAGTCTGTGGTGATGGGATTGTGCTACCCGAGTAACAGCATCTAGTGGCTTGTCTCCAAGAAGTTAAGTTAGAATTCAGAGTCCCTTTCTACTGAGCACAAGCATAAGTTCTTGTAATCTCTCTCTGGCAACATTTGAGAATATTTATGAACGCTAAAACTGGCTAAGAAACCACCCACGTGTTTTCAATGCATGATAAGGTCTCATGAGAACCTGTATCTTTCAATAAAATGCGGTGCTTTAGAATCAGCAAACTGTTTTTTGTTCCTGTGTTGTTCGTTGGAAGGTCATTAAAAAAAGTTCACCAACACATTTGAAAGTCTTTTAATGTTCCTTTTGAGCCAAACAAGCACTTCTTGTCAGGAGGTTGTTTGGATTCTAGCAATTTCTGACTAGTTGTTGTTTAATGAATTGCCATTTAGACAAAAAACCTGAATACTTTGACTTCTTTTGCTTCACCCAGAAGTGATATGGGTCATGGCATCTTTGGAGCAAGCTGTCACAGAGCAACTCAACAATTCTGCCTCTAATTGGACCCATTAACAGAGCAAGGAAACTTCCTACTCATTATTCCAAGAATAGCAACAATGCCTTTTGAAAGAGGATTAGTGGAGTATTCAAGTGTGCCAGTACTCCTCAACTCTGAAAGCTCCTCCAGCGATGCCAAGCAGCCAGATTAGTCTGCAGGAGGAGGGAGCTGCACAGCACTGATGCCACGGTGCTCGGCATGGGTGACATAAGTTGCAACGGGGTGAAAACTCACAGCTATTCCACGTGAGCAAGCACAGTCATAGCAATTCCTACTGGCAGGCTCGGCAGAAGAATTCCCATCTGCAAAAGCCAGCAAATCCCTCCAACCTAAAACCAAAGGCAATGCTAGGACAACATGGAAGGAGGGAAAAAGGCTGCCTCATTCTGTGTGCATGGTACGGCCCTTCTTCATACTGGGAATTCCACATAAAAGAATATGCCTTGGGATCGAGCACAGAAGAGGATAAACTTCATTATTTTAAGGCTGTATTTCATTTGTGTGAGTTGTTTTATAAGGAGAAA
This sequence comes from Regulus satrapa, assembly GCA_013396955.1. Lineage (NCBI taxonomy): Eukaryota > Metazoa > Chordata > Aves > Passeriformes > Regulidae > Regulus > Regulus satrapa. The sequence continues at coordinate 109,647 of VWZN01016110.1, forward strand.
ATGTCTCAAATTATTATGTGGAAATTTGCTGGTATTTGTTCCTGTCGGCTGGCTGAAATTTCCATTTTGCTGGCTCTCCATTTTATTTTTCCCTTTGCTTGCAGTAGCTTTTAGTGAGAATCAGTTAGTAAAAGAGATTTGGTGTTGCCTGTTAGGGCACGCTGCAACTTCTCAGTTTGATCATTTTATTATATCAACCCAAATTAAGTATATTACTTACGCTGCACTTCGTGCCTCTTGAGATCCTTTCTGCCTGAATGGAAGCAGGCAAGGTGTGAGGACTCAAAGCACGGTAATGTGTGCCTTGGGAGAGGTAACGTTTTTAGTGATCCCATGAAATAGACCCAAGTTCTAGACAAACCCTTTATCTCTGGCTCTCTTTGAGCGTATGTGCCGTCTGCTTTTTGCAGTATAGTAGAATAGACGGAGAGTGTTTGGGTTAAGTAAACGTGGAAACTGGAGGAAATAGTCCTAATGACACCTACACGTTCTCACGGAGATCCTCTTTCATTTCAATCAGGAAACGGTTCTTTCTCCATAAGAAGACATTAGGGGCTCCACTTCTCCACTCTCAACCTACAAGCAGATGTTCAGCCTCGTGCTGCTCTGCCTGTGTGCTGCTGCAAGACTTCCCTGAGTTTTAGGGGTGATTCCAACAGATAACAGAAGACAGATTCCAGCAGGATGAGTTCTTTGGCGTGCTGAGGAATCACTGGAGGTTCTGTGCTGTCTTCTGGGAAGGAGGAGATTGATTTCAAGTCAGTGAAGCTGGCTGTCAGTAACAACCGAGCGGCACAGGTCAGCTTTGTTCCTGTGGTTTATTACTGAGGTGAACCCCTTCATTCCAGGTCATTTTGTGTCACCTTTGCTACTTGCAGTGAATGGCTTGCTTTGCTCAGCCTGTAAGCCCAGGTTCAAGTCCTTTCAGTGGTTATGTGAGCTCATTTGCTCTCCCACTGAGAGCAAGGATAATGCTTCATCCTCACAGACACAGCGTCGTGCTTTTGAGACTCTCTGCCTGGACCACAGTTTAGGCTATGTAGGGCAGCGCCAGGACTCAGATGCCATTCCTGTCACAGACAGGTGCCCAGTTCTGTTCCCTGTGCCGACTATCCAGTAATAGAACTTACTTTGGGGAGACTTTCAGGGGAGCTACTGGGCAGAGCTGACTTGCACTCTGTTCTATGGGAAGACTCTTCCTCACTTAAAATCTTTTCAGTCTGCAAAGTATCACAAATCAGGGCAGGGGAAGGAGTATGGGAGGGCTAGATTTGACAACTACAAGCTTTAGCAGTTAAGTGTAGGTTGTTTCTGTCTTTTAATCAGCACACAGCTTTTTCACCCCCTGACTTGTTTAATTCTCCGTGCTGGTTTCTTTCTCTCCCGTGAAATTAATTCTTTTGGCTCCTGTTCAATATGGTGTTAAGTGCCTACTTAATCCTTTGCAGCAGTTTTAAGTTGCTGAATAGAGAGGAATCTTGGGCTGTGGCTTGGAACCCAGCTGTCAGAACGGCAGGAACTTCACCCCCAGCCAGGCTTGCCTTGTGGCACCGTGCAAATGGCAATTGTGGCACCGTGCAAATGGCATTGCCTGGTTTCACTTCAGCATCTCCCCCTCGGTGTGCACAGATGAGTGTTACTCATCCCCTCGGGGGGGTTTCTGCCGCTGAGGTTTGTGGAAACTTTGGGGGCAGTTTGGCTTACAAATCATTGTCGCCACATGGAGCTCTGGATGGCCGGACACATCTGACAGCGCTCTGTGGAGCAAAGACATGAGTGGGACTTTGTAACAAAGGGGAGACAGCTTCCCAGACAGCTTTTGAAGATCACTTCTATATATAGCTTTAATATATTTTAATTCAGACACAATACAAGGTGCCACAACGTCAGAAGTTGGAGCAGGGGCTGAATCAGGCAGAAGTACTGGAACATTCACGTGGAACTTGAGAGCCTCAGATGGAATCACATATTGTGTTTAACAACTCCATTTTCCCTTCGAGTAACTTTAGGTGGGGGGGGCAGTTTGGCTTACAAATTTTGTTTGGTGACAGAACTCTCAGGAGGGCACTTTTAAATTGTTTACACATAATTCCTATTTTTCCAGTGGCTCAAAGCAACAAATATGGCTTACAAAACAACTTCCTCTCCCAACAGGTGGAAGATGGAACCTGAAAAAAGGCAAGACCTGTAAGAGAAAGGCCAAGGAAACCAAGAACAGAGAGAGCATTTTGGTAGTCTCTGACAAAGCCTGATGTTATTTTTGGCATTTTTTAGGTTTTGATGATTAGATCTGTAGAGAAGGATGACAGTCCAAATGCAATGGTACAATTTGCCAGTGAGAATACTACGAAAAAGATCTGGAGGCTGAAATTCAGATCCAGCTTAGCACTTTTTGCAGCTAAGATTTTTGGATTTAGAGCTCGTTTGGGAAGGGAGAGAGGCACAGGTTCAAGTTCCCACTGATTCAGAGCAAAGGTTTTCCTCTCCTGTCACTCGGAATTAGGCAGAAGAGGAGCACAGCTCACTCAGTCTTCCACATGCCATATCAACAATTGGAAAAGCCTGTTCTGCAGGTCATTTATACAACAATCAGAGGTCTCCTCTCCTTTTGGCCTTCTGGCACACTCCTGAGAGGATGATGTAAGACAAGACGTGAGATAACTAAACATAGAGATCATTCCTGCTGCTCTTTTCCTATCAAATGGAATTTAGCCCTGCTGAGAAGTTCAGACTTGACATCACTGAGGTCTGAGATTTCCTGTTTACCTCAGAAAACAAGTGTAGCACAGGCTGTGGTGGCTCAGGCTTCCATGGAGTGCCTCAGCAAATCATCATCACCCCTCCCCCAAAGGGATGCGGCACAGGAGCACGGGGCTCTGCTCCTGCATCCACCACCACTTCCCTCTTTCAAAGTGTCTTCAGCTTGAGAACCAAAAGGTCTTTCCAGACACTCCTAAATGATGTTCCTGCCACCACGAGAGGTTCACTGATCTCTGTCAGGAGCTGGGGCAAGCACTTCTTTTCTTTTCCTCTTTTCTCTTTTCTTTTCTTTTCTTTTCTTTTCTTTTCTTTTCTTTTCTTTTCTTTTCTTTTCTTTTCTTTTCTTTTCTTTTCTTTTCTTTTCTTTTCTTTTCTTTTCTTTTCTTGCTGTTGTTTCAGTCTTTTTGTGGCTCTTGCTGGATGAGATTGGCTCAGTGGGTTGGAGCACGGTGTTAATAACACCAAGGTTAAAGGCTCAAACCCCATATGGGCCATTCATTTAAGAGCTGGACTTCCAACTCAGAGAATTCTATGGTCTGGAAAGAAATATTATGTATTGTGGATTACATGTGAGCCATGATTTTTCAGAACTGTATGCCTTGCACGCATAATCTCTCTCTAAACCCATGCTCAAGAAATATTCAGGATGAAATAATTGGGGGCTCTTAAAATCAGGCTGTCGATTCTGCCACCCACAGAAAATATTCCCGTTTGAAAGTGTTTAGTTACAAATGTAAAAAGATTGAAGACAGAGAGGACAGCAGAGGCATTGCTCCAGGAGGCTGCTGTGTGAGAAGCCATATTGTTCACTGATTCTCCCACTTGCAATGACAATAAATGACATTTCTTGTGCTGCAGACAGAAGAATAAGATCTGTTTGTAAGTAAGAAGAGCCTTCATTTGGATGCAGATAGTTAGCATTTGAGTCAGGACAGCCCTTAAGAGCCGAATTGGCTAGGATTCACTGCATGAGACTTGAAATCAGATTATATACCAACTCAGTGGAAATACTGTTTTAGTGGGAGCTGGAGGAGATCCCAGATGAATAACAATCAGACTTCCCTTTCAACCTTTGCTCTTGGACAGCTGCTTCTTTTGTATGCGCTGGGAAAGATTAAAAAGTTTGGAAACAGTATTCACAGGGTGCCTTCTCCCAGTTCTGGGACATTCTCTGTCCCTCTCCCTGCGCAGAGGTGTTAGCAGTTCAGTGAGACCGAGGTTTGGCATTCAGCAGTGTGATGTTAAAGGATTGTGTGTAGCCAGCCAGGGTACATTCTGTTTCAATCAAACCTGTTCTCCCTTGGAAAAACTGAAAGGACAAAGGATGATTAGATGGAGAGTCGATGCCTACACAAGCAAGTAGGTGGTCAAAGACACTGCAAGCTTTATTTACCCTTCTCTGGCTGGCATATTGACAGCAGGTATTATATGTTTCCTCTTAAAAGAGTAAGAATTCCATCGAGGCCTCCAAACTTCTCCCTTATATTCTGCACCTTGGACTCAACATTGAGGTCTTGCTGTGTGTCATGGAAAACCCTTCAATCCTCTGGAATCCTTGCAGGTGTTTTGCTAATGGGGAATCTCTCCGTAGATGTATGTTCTCTCTACATTTTATTTAAGGGATAACTTCCAATGCAGTAACCCTTTCCTAGAGTCTCTGATCCTGTGAAAAGCCAACTGCTCCAGGCAGCACCTTAACAATTGTACCTGAAACATGGAGCGGAGTCATGGCCAACAGTTACAGCCCATGGCTGAAGCAGCAAAAACCCCCCAGATTTTTCCTCTACCGATGCCTTTTTCTTACAATTCAGCCCTGTTTTGGAAAGAGACTGGAGCTGTCCTGTGGCAGTAATAACTGTGAGATCTCAATAAATCCTAAAAAAAGCATGGTCCATACAAGTGTGGCCTAAGCACAAGACCCCGATCTGTAACACAACCTGTTCAACAAGAAGGGGATTTCTGTGTCCATCCAACTGAGAGTGGGTCACTGCTTGGAAGCGAGCATGGGAACAGAATCCAAGGCGTGCTATCACAAGACCTAATGAGACAGATTCTTCTACTGAAGTTATTTCAAGAGCATCACTTTGGCAAGGAAAAACATTGCTATTCTAAGACCTTGCAGGTTCCAAAATAATATCCTGCTAGAACATCCCAACGTACTCTTCCACTGAACCTTGTCTGTGCTGGATCCAAAGTAGCAATATGATGTTCACTGCCTTAGTACTCTGTTAGCGTAGAGAGACAAGAATAAAATTGTTATGGCAGTGGTTGTTCCTAGAGATAAAGGAATTAAAGTATCTAGTTATGAGGACATGTAGAAACATGGTCTGAAATGTCTTATGTATTCCAGTTATTCTGGTAAATTACTCTGAAAAAAAAAAAAAGATGGTAGAAAATTCAATTGCTCTGCTCAAAGGTATAAAGCCTGATGACCCCAAGGGGGGTGGGAGAGTTGATCTGCAGAGACTGGGTCAACCAGCCAAGGCCAACGGTGTGAGGTTCAACAAGGCCAATTCCTTGGTGCTCTCCTTGGGTAACAGCAGCCCCCTGCAGTGCTACAAGCCAGGGGAAGAGTGGCTGGGAAGCTGCCCACTGGAAAAGGTCCTGGGGGTGCTGGTCAACAGCAGCTGAACAGGAGCCACTGTGTTCCCAGGTGGCCAAGAGCTTGTTCTTTATTAAGAACTTCTTTTGATGAGGTTCTTTTTCATGCGAGAACTTCTCTTCACAACACCTTTTGTATAGCTCTGGGATCTCTTCCTTCACTACACGCTTTTTATACCAGACAGCTGCTACCAAAACTGGAATTTCCCCCATCACGCAGCTTCCAAAGCTAAGCTAGAGCCTAGGCAGGATCTCGTGTTCACCACGAGAATCGGGATTTCGACAGCTCCAAGTGCTAAAGTAACCACAGATGCAGATCCAGCCACCGCTGTTGCCTTTTCCCAAGATGGGGAATATTTTCACACCCCGGCACGCAGGGTCTGGAGCCACGGCTGATGCAGCTTCACAGCTGACGTGTGAAAGCACAAATAGCACTGCCAGCTTATGCTGAGCCACATGGTGTCAGCTTATGCTACAGCCCTGCTGGCACCGGGCTACCGAAGCAAACCTGTTAAATCTCAGTTGTTGGAGGAGATTGCCCAGCTGTAAGTACCACAAAGTTCAAAAAGTCTGCATCGGCCATCTTGTTTCAGGAGCAGAAGCATAATCCATCCCACAGCTCCTCTCTCTGAATTATAGGAATTGTTGAAACTTTCCAGAAATGCCTCTGTGGAAATCAGGCTCTTGCCATGGAGGAGAATCCCTCATGTTAATGTTTCCAGAACCACACCTTAATGGTATTTTTCCCCCTGAAATACAAAGGGCTACAGCACACAGTGGGAAGCTCCAAGCTTCATCAAGTAGAGAACAGATGTGGTTTTGTAAGTGAAATGCTTAGCAAGTTGAGTCCCAAGGCACAAGTTACCTGGAAAAAGGCACTACAGAGAGAGCCAGGAGTACAGACAGACATAAGTAGCTCATTTAATTGCAGGTGCAGGCTGTGGAGGTTCCCATCCCTGACTGAAGCCCTGCTCCTTTGCCATATGTCTGTCTGTGAGTGCTGGCTGACGTTGGGATCTTGTTCTTGATGGGGCATGGATGAACAGTTACTGTGTGCAAGGCTAAGGAGAGATGCCTTCTCCATTTCTGTGATATTTTTTTCCCAGTTTTGCTCCACCAGAAAGAACACAAAATAATCCAACTCCTGGGGCTAAGACTAACCTAAACTGTCATTGTCTTGACAAATGGACTTGACAGAACGTTGTATGTCCTACTCATTATAAATCTCAGGAATTATTGAACAGTTAGGATGGGCAAAGGGAACAACTTGGAGCACCTCATTAATTCCATCTGTTCTTCTGCAACTTCAGCAAGGTCAGGATTTTACAGAGCTGTGAAATCTCCTCTTAACTAAAACCCAAGTGTCTGTGATGGTCACGTGCTGAGCATCCAAGCTGCATCCTCTCTCCATTTGCACTGGTGCCAAATGGTATTTTCTTTCCAGGGCAATTACTTATGCAAATCCAGCTGCTCTCGGTGTCCACCACCAGCCTCCAACACCGCCTGCTTTCCATATGTCAAGGGCCTGGTGGAAGCATGTGGGGCTGTGTGGAAGGGAAATGGGCAAATTCCATTTCCTCTGAAGCAGTGGTGACTGTTTCTATCTGTCCCTCGAGGCATTAGAGTCAGCTCTGCAACTGGGCCTGCACTTTTCCTCTGCTCTTCTCTTCCCCACAGCAGAAGCAACTCAGCTTTCCATCAGCAGGGAACAGCACCGTTCAGCCTGGGGTATGCCATGTCCAGTTCTGCATTCCTCTTGCTCCTTGGTCCTTCCCCGTTAGGAAATCACCTTCAGGTGTGGGGTCAGGGGTGCAGGAGCCCCGGGTACCTGTGGGTGTAGGTAGGTAGGTTTCCTGCAGGGTGGTAGCAGCTGGGTTTATAACAGCACTCCTGCATTTACTTTTGTGTCATTCTCCCGTGCTAGGGACACTTTGATTTTAGCCTCTGGAAAATTCCAGGGCTTTCTTCCTGTACCAAGGGGTTAAGCATGAGTGAGAAGCCAGTAAAAAGTGTAAGCTTGATTAAAAACAGATCAAATACTCAGTCATAATAAGAATCCTTTTACTGAGTCCAATTCTGACACAGTATTCGAAAAAGTAAAAATAATTTATTCTTACTGAGGAAGAGACCTAAATTCCGTTTATATCTCACAGTCTCAGTAATTATGAAAGGGGTTGCCAATTCCACAAACAAGCCTTTTGGTTTTTTTTAGCGTTCATACGTATTGGCCCAAAATAGTAGAGAAGAAAAAAGGTGTTTGCTCTGCTAGCAGAGCATTCAGGCAGAGTGTGCTGGTTCTGGGTCTCTTCAGAAGGACCACAGACTCATTGGTATGAGGCTGGCAAACTATAATTATTATATGAAGAACTGGAGGGGATTTGGGGAATGCTTATCAGTGTAATTAAAAGTGAGCTTTTGCCAGCTAATTCCGTTTTATGTAGTTATAAATCTATTATTTGAACAAAGAAGGAAGGGCCTCTGCATAGTACAAAATAGAAGAGGTATGAAAAGATGTTTCAAACTGCAGAAGATCTCTTATCAGTGTGCATTTGCTGCCATGTAATTATTTCATTACATATATAACCTTTAAAAAAAAGATGATATTGAAGATAGTTGGAAGTGAGGGATATTATCTCGGAAAAGGTCGCCTTATCTTGGAAAAAAATAGCTTTCTATTAAGAAATTATTTGACACAGTTTCTGTTTATGGTAATTATTTAACTAAAACGATTTCAGGAACTTACACAAACTCCCCCTCACACATGCTTTGGGTTTTTAGCAGCTTCCTAGTTGTGATGTGCGCAGTATAGTTTTGGTTCCAACTCAGGAAACGCTGCCCGTGTCCGTCCCCAGAGGATCCCCTGCACACGACCAGATGTGCACACACACACACACACACACACCCCAACCATCAGACTGCTCTTTCGGACAGTAGCTGCTTTTCCTGAGTGCCACCGCTCCGCCTGTGAGCGAGCCAAAGAAAATGAGGTTGTGGTTTGTCTAGCACAAAGAGCCAGCAGCTGTTTCCACCGCTGACAGAGGGTGTGAAGAGGCTGAAGGTGCACGTTGGGCAGACGGCGTTTTCTCCTCCCGTGCCACTCTGGCCTCGTCCTTTCTGTGCTCACAGGCACCAATCCAATGAGCAGACAGCCATGCCGGTTTAAATGGAGTGCCTGGACTCCCGAGTGACATGTGATCAACAAGATTTAAGGAGACGCAGGCCCCCAGTCCCTCTGGCAGCTAATGATAAACTCTCTTCTCCCCAGGAAGTTTTTTTTCCCTGAAAACTGATTATCAAGTACTATCATCTCCCTCATCGCTGTTCCCACTGTCCCTTAGGAAAGAAACCTGTGAGCGAATCACTTTCGCTGGGCACACGGGAGAGCATGAGAAGCATCCCCCATAAACCCAAAGAGTAAATTCTGTAAGAGACACCAGCACAGCAACATCAGAGCTCTGAGTGCCCCTCTACAGAGAGCGAGACAGCTTCTCCCACGCTGTCCAAATGTCCCACACTGGAATGCTTTGTTTCTCCAATTTTAAGCACTATTTCCAAATCCCTTCAAGCTGCTGTCTTTTATGAAGGCACTGCATGCACGTGCAATAAATTACATGCAACTACTTGAAGGGCCCGACTTTATACAGTAGATTTTTGATCTTAAGTTCCCTCCTATGGACAATTTCTCTCATAACAGAATTACTTCACAGATAAACTGAGAGTGAGTTTATCCTCCTTACCTTGAGGAAGTTATTTCATCCCATGGCAGCTGAACCATCAAGAGCCACAAACCTGCAGGAAGTAGTGCCCTAACCAGCATGAGAAATGAGTCCAAGAGCTGGCCCCAGACTTGGCTTCTGGCTGTCACAAGGAGGGATCAGTCAGGCTGCACTCAGAAGCCAGGACTCTCCCCCTGCAGCTGATTCCTGAGCGCATCCCATTCCTTTTCCCACTCTTGCCCATTTCCAGCACTGGCATTTAGCTCAGCCTCGCCTGGCGGACTGAAGCAATGGATGGGATTTCCTTCCAGTGTTTCTGGGGAACAAAAGGGAGCTGTCAGCAGGAATTTCACCGGGTACAGGCAGTTCACAGGTGACATCTCTGTGTCGAGTGGGCTGTCACCAAGAGAAAGCCGTGTGTTAAGGTCCCTGCTGAGCCAGAAGGGGAGCCCACAGTCCATTTTCACCATTTACCAGACACGCTGCTGACTCTGATCCCAAAACCTTGCGTTAAAGGGGGTCTGTCCCTACGTGCCCACACCCTCTTTGCACACACCCACACGCACCTGCCTGCTGGTCAGGATCTTGGCACTGAAATTGGTCCAGAGTACCACGGTTTCTTTCCAAAATCCATGCGCCCATACGCCAGTTATGCCACATTTCCCCTCAAGAATTTCTTCAAGGTAAAAGTGAAGATGAACAGGAGAAATCCTTGCCACTTCCATGGACTAAAGTAAGCTGAGAAACCAACTGTTCAGGAAGATATGGCATTAATCTCCCCTTCCCTAGAAGCAGATGGTGAGAAATGAATGGCACATTTGACATATCTGTTGTAGACACCCAACGAGCTAACCCAAAAAAAGATCAGATCACAGCAGCATTGGCTCAGACCCTCTTCCTCCAACACAGGAAATTCCATTTCCCCAGCACAGTGCCTCGTGCTTATCCTTCCAAGCTGTGCTGTTCTGAAACCCCCACGATAGCTCAGGGACACACATTTGCGTCAGTGTCACATTGGATTGTCACTTTCCAAACAGCAGTGCACGCATATGGTATTTTACACCAGCAAGGGCAATTTGGTTTAGGATATTTTATAGGGCCTCTAAAATCGACATATTTTAGTGAGAAACTGTAAATACTCTGGCAATGGGAATCCCATCTTCATCCCATCCCCAAGCACTAAAAAAAAAGGCATTTATAGTAATGCTATGCAAAGGATGTATGACTTAAAATGAATTTTTATACCAAAAAAAGAAGATGATGATTAAGCGGGTGCTGGGTAAGTTTTAGAGGATGAGCGCTGATCTTTCGATTATCAAATTTATAGAGAAACATCACAGAAGAAGACATTTCTCCAGCCCTCATGAGATGATAGGGGCAAGCCAAGTTCCAGACTACAAAACATATTTGATTTTTCATTTTTGGCAGGCAAGCAGAGAGAAATAGATGCTCCTGGCAAGTTCCCCCCTCTTCCTCCCTCCTAGCATGCCTTTGAGTGGTGGAGAGAAGGAGGAAGAGCAGCTTTGAGAATTCTGAAGAGCTGCAGAGTGACAAACACTGGGCTGGACTGAAGGAGGGGCTGTGGCACGCCCGCCCGCGTTGTGCATTCCCCTCGTGCTGCCCCTGCACCCTGGGGTTCCTCCAGCCCTTTGCTGCTCTCGGGCAGGACTGGGTGCTGGAATTCAGGCTTCATCAAGACACATCTTCACTTCTGTCATGCAGTTAATTAGATATGGGAGCCTGTGGAGGGTTATAGGCAGAGCTATGCTTGATCCCTGAATCCCAGCGTCACTCAGGTCGGGATTGTAAGAGTTGCTGGGAGTGTAAAATAAAATGTTAGTGACACCCAAGGATTTTTAGCTTTTTATATTTTTCATGTATTTTTAGCTCTGTAGATTGCTAATGCATGGCTGTAGCTCCTATTACTTTTACCACCCTTTCCCCCTCCATTTTGGAACAATCAGCTAACCTTCGAACTACATTCCTGAAACACTCTTTAGCCTCATTCCAAGCAGACAACCAACTACAAGGATGTTCTGTTTTCCAACCTGAGTCTGGAAAGACAACACAAAGTGGGGCAAAGAAGTCTCTGGAGCGATTCCAAAGGGGCAGCACCCAGAGAAATGTTACCTAGCCAACTACTCTCCTAACTAGACAATAAATGATAGGCATACTAATCAACCAACCTTATAAAAATTGTAGAATTACTGCACCACGTGCAGGTTTTGCCATATCGTGTACCTGGAGGTTTTTGAGTTAAGGTTTGCTTTTATGTTATCATCCTAACGTTGTTTGGGATGGCTTATTCAATCTCCAGGCAACAGGAGTTTCAGGCTTGTTGCCCTCCTACACTTCAATATCTTGGTTAAAAAGGCCCACTAACACAGCATTTTCTCAGTCAGTCACTTCTGTGGTTCTGGTTGGTATAAACTGTTTTTCTGAGATAGCAAACGTCAAATGTTCAAGAGGAAAGAGTGAAAAAGAGCTATGGGCTTTCTAACACTGATAAACTTGAGTCCTACACGTTTGGTTTGGGAAGGATCTGCATTAAGTACTCTAACAGGATAATCTTTAAAAGATCCAGTTCCTCTCAGAATCTTATCAAATTCTTGCCGTCCACAGTATCCCGTGACAATGAGGAGGCCATCACATTTACAGGAACTTAATGAACTTAAATTCCAGAAATTACTTTGGATTTCTACTAATCACATATGTTTCCTTAGAAAATGAACCCTGCCCATACTCAGCTGCCTCCAAAACACCAGTGTCATGCCCTGCCGTTGAGCTGAGCCATGAAGACAGCTAGAAAATGGTGTGGCATTCTGCAGCGAAGAGTGAAGCAGTGGGGAGAAGGAGGTAGCTGGTAGACAGTACTCTTGGAAACAGAGATCTCACTTCAGCTCTCAGTTCCAGGCTTTGCTGCATCACAAACAGATCCAGCACAGGAGGGAAGGTGGTAGGAGGAGAAAGGTCTGCAGTGAACGTTGTGTCACAGCTCCATGGGTAGGGAGAGGTAGCGTTGAGCTGCATTTTGAGGGAGGCAGAGGACTGCAACCAGCAGTCATTTCATTAACTTAGCATTGCTAATTAGTTCCTGTTTGTGGTTCTCTCACAGAAGCTCACAGCGCTCATCTTACGAAAGATAACAGCCAGTAAAACTTCATCTGACATCAGTTCTTCTCTGACTCTTTCTGCCTTTAATCTTCCCCTCCCAGGCCACGATTTTCTGCAACTCCATCTGTTCTCTTGGCAGCGATCCAAAAAAAAAAGGCATGCTAGAGACAAGTGGCAAAAAACTACAGGAAAGCTGAGATATCCAGCACTAAAACCAGTGAATTTTGGTCGAAGCCCCTGGCTTTTCTTCAAAAGGTGGAGTATTAAAGAGAAACCAGAAAGGCTGCACGAGTTGCACTAGTTATTTACTGATGGAACAGTGCTTGATCCAGCACTGTCAGATTTCTAAGAGCTGCTGCGTGCTTGGGCCAAGGGCAAGGCTGCTGGATTTGCAGGCCAGTAGGGCTCAAGGAGCAGAATCCACTGGCATTGGGGAACCCAGGGCTCCTCATTTCTGGAGCGCGCCAGCAGCCCCACACAACTGAGCAGAGCAGTGGGACGGGCGCAGGGGTGCCATGGAGAGAAGCGTTCTCTGTGTACTTGTAGCGAGAACAATTTTCATTCTGTCTCGTTTTGGTATTTCTTGCAGTCTAAAATCATTCACGCAGAAAAACGCAGAGCTGCTCCTTATCTTTGGGAACAGGGCGCACAGGATATGTGTTTAATTAAAGCTGACAGCTGGAGAGCAGGGAGCACCGCTGGTTTTCCTGTGCTGCCTGGGCTGGGGGTTTGCTTTTGTGGGGGTGCAGGAGAGGAAAAGGAGGTGAGGGTTAGGTTTGTTTGCCCATCTTTGTTTCGAGACAGCTTTCATCAGCGCAACACTGACTGAGCAGAGACTTGTCCAAAGGGAAGACACAGCCTTAAGGGAATTTCAGGAATTTAGCCCTGTGATGTGCACGTTACACAGACTTTTAATTTTTGGACTTCAGTTGTTGTTTCCTTTACAACACCAGTTTTTAAGGAAGAAAAAAAGCTGATCTCCTTGGGATCCACTGCTAAAAGACCAAGGCAGGATGAGTCACGGAGTCCCCTTTGCTGCACAGTCCAACTTTCTGAGGAGGCAGAAAGGTAGAGCTAACTCCTGAGCTGACTAGACAGCTCGTGCTAGCCAGGAGGTTTGGCACAAGCCTCTCTAAAGTTCATCACAGAGCAGGAATTGCTGTGGCTGGACAGTTCATTCACAGATACCCCTGTGGAGGCTGCAGGCAGCTGGCTGCAGGACACCTCTTGTCAGGAGCAATGTTAAAGACAACCGAATAAAATTCAGTCAGCTGTTTTCTCTCAGAGGAGAGAGGGCTAATGTTGCAATTGACAGCGTGGGTAACTTCTGGGCCAAGCTATCTCTGCATTTAAGATAGGTCTGGACTGTCAAATCCTTGCCTCCGGAGCGTGCATCCCAGCTGGATGGAGCAAGGCACTGACAGGCTCAGGCTGTTCTCAGTCCTCCCTTTGCATCTGTGCTTGTCCTTGTCCTCTGCTGCTCCTCCCCGCGCTGGTCTCGCAGTGCTGGCAGCAATTACCCCGGCACGCCTCCTCCTCCTCTTCCTCCTCCTCCTCCTCTCCTCTCCCTCAGCCCCTTCCTCTTTCGTGCCACCCAACTCACCCAGAACACCTTTTCTTCTCTCTGGATTTCCCTTCCAAGCTTTCATCAGCCTACGGCCTGAGAGATCAGGATTTGTTTCTTTTTAAAGCAATACACTGGAAACAGAACAGTTCAGCAGTATCCTGCCAGATGGGGAGGAATTATCTCCACAATCACCTGCCTGATCTGCCTACGATAGCGTGTGCTTCATTTCAGTCCCTGCAATGGTTTGGGAAAGGCAAAATAGGGGATGGATGGAAAAATGCGGGCAAAAAGAGCAAGCCCTGAACCTACCCTTTATCAGAAGTATTTAGAAAGAAACAAAGTTACAGATCTGCACTCCAAAGTAAGGAGTGGAGTTACTTTGCCTCCCTGGGTGGTTCTCAAAGGCTGAAACAAGGCTGATGCTTTCTAGGGTTGAACTCCTCAGAGGCCTCATATTCAAGCTCCGTGGCCTTTCCGGCTTATGAAGTAAGATTTGTTTTAGAGCACAACAAAAAGACAGCATAGAAAGGAAACAAAAAACCAACAAACCACCATCAGAAGTATCACCCTGGCTTATGACAGATACTAAACATCTCAAGGCTCACTTCAAACCTCAAACTTGCAAAGGCTGACAGCACTTCAGGGGGATGCAATCCAGGTAGCCACCAAAAACCACAACCCTGACGGGCCCTCTTGAAGCACAGCAAAAAAAATAACATCTTACCTGAAGGCTTCACAGCATCAGGAAGACAGTTGCTTTCCTGGAGCGGATCCTCGAGGCTCAGAAGTGGCAGTGGGGCTCTAGGGCACTTGTCTTTTGCACCCAGGTCAGAGCTGCTTCGTCCTGAGAAGCTCTTCTGGTGGGAACGGGTCAACTCCTTCCTCTCCCTGCTCCTGTCTGGGTGTGAGGATTCAGAAGTGAGGGCGTGGCAAAATATCAGATATGTGCAGGATGGAGAGAAGGAAAGGAAGGGGAAAATGAACAGGGGTGGTCTCCAAGGTGGAACCCAGTCCCTGTGGCGGATGCCTGGGGAGCGGGAAGGAGAAGCAAGCTGTAAAAGAAGAGTGCAAACAGCCCCAGAGCTCCAAGTTCTCCAGGGCATTTGGGGAACTCAGATTTAATAGGAATAATAAGATACCCTTCCCTGCTTCCAGTCACAGGAAGAGCTTATGGGACAGGCTTGGAAGAGCCATTTGCAGCTGAGATATTTACTTCCATTGGCCAGTGTCTGCTCCTCACCACCTCCCTGGCAGATTCCCCGTGAGAGTCAGGGCCCCTGAGCAGGGCACAAGGACCTAAAAAAGGGCAGATCAGCATCTGGTGGTGGTAAGTAAGGGGCACAACTATTCCAGAGCTCTCAGGATCTCAGAGATTCAAGGCAACTCTGGTTTGGGCAGAAAACACCCAACGCTGGTGTTGAGTGCCCATTAAAAATCGTGAGAGCAAGAGCCAAGAGCTCACTGCAGCTGTGGTGCTCACTCTGATGAGGATCTGGAGATGTTTTTTCATAAAACACCCACAGGAGACTCAGCCCTTAAGTCCTGAAACTTCACACCACTCTTCCTTTCCCAGTTTCCCCTTTATTTGTCTTTCTATCATGATAATTAACGAGCAAGGCATTTCATTCATATACAAGCTTCTGTTTCTCAGTTTTTTGTCCATCCTTGTTCCTTCCTCTTTCCTCCTATGTTTTCCCTCCCTCTTGTTTGCTTTCTTTGTGTGCAATTGGGAATTGAAGTTGTGCATCTGCTGTTTGAATAAAAGCAGAGCACAGTGTAGTTCATCTAAGGAAATGCTTGAATTAGAAATGGCTGAAATGTGGGGCCAATCTTTTTTTAAAGGATTCTATTTGGTAGTTGTTGAAGGCTCTGGAGCACAAGTGTTATGAGGAGTGACCTTCTCACTATCTACATCTCACTGAATGGAGGTTGCCAGGTAGGGATTGGTCACTTCTCCCCAGTAACAGGGGCAAGACAAAAGGAAATAGCCTGAAGTTACACCAAGGGAGGTTTAGATTGGTTATCAGGAAAATTTTCTCCACTGAAGGGGTGGTCAGGCATTGGACCAGGCTTCCCAGGGAGTTGGGAAGTCACATCCCTGAGGGTAGTCAAAAGACATGGAGATGTGGTGCTAAGGGACATGGCTTAGTGTGGGCTTGGCTGTGTTGAGTTAATGGCTGGACTCAACGATCTCAAGGGTCTTTGTCAATACAGAGCAGTGTGATAGGACGTGGGAGCTGGAGTATTGGTGCGAGCCTGCTTGAATATACACTCAAATATGGCCCCACCACTTGCTCAGTCTCTTGCTCTCTCACTGTCAGCATCAGAGGGCAAACAGGCTACAGTCACTGTAGGGAGAATTCACCATCACTGAGGGGCTTCATCTCCTGCTGCCTTCTCCTACCGCCAGTGAAACTCTGCTTGGGGCAGTGGCTGTTGCACTGGGACCTTATTAACACCCTAATTAATTTTAAAAGGACCCTTCACCCCCTGCTCAGGGACCTCAGGGGAAACCCCGGGACCCCGAGCCCTTTTTCCCTCCAAGGGAGACTCTCCCAGCCGTGTCCGGGACTGGCTGGGACTGCCCAGCCCCGCATTTTCTCTGCCACTGCTGTGGATTTTTTGGTAAATGGAAGCCCCGCACTNGTTGGGAAGTCACATCCCTGAGGGTAGTCAAAAGACATGGAGATGTGGTGCTAAGGGACATGGCTTAGTGTGGGCTTGGCTGTGTTGAGTTAATGGCTGGACTCAATGATCTCAAGGGTCTTTGTCAATATAGAGCAGTGTGATAGGACGTGGGAGCTGGAGTATTGGTGCGAGCCTGCTTGAATATACACTCAAATATGGCCCCACCACTTGCTCAGTCTCTTGCTCTCTCACTGTCAGCATCAGAGGGCAAACAGGCTACAGTCACTGTAGGGAGAATTCACCATCACTGAGGGGCTTCATCTCCTGCTGCCTTCTCCTACCGCCAGTGAAACTCTGCTTGGGGCAGTGGCTGTTGCACTGGGACCTTATTAACACCCTAATTAATTTTAAAAGGACCCTTCACCCCCTGCTCAGGGACCTCAGGGGAAACCCCGGGACCCCGAGCCCTTTTTCCCTCCAAGGGAGACTCTCCCAGCCGTGTCCCAGCCCTGCATTTTCTCTGCCACTGCTCTGGATTTTTTGGTCCATGGAAGCCACGCACTACCTACCTGCTGGGACACCCTGCGGCTCCTGCCACAGCTGCTGAGTTTCTGCTACCTCTTGCTTGCTGCTCGGGGTCAGCCTGCCCAGCCGTTCCCGCCGCTGCCCCGAAATTCCTGCCGCAGCCCCGAAATTCCTGCCGCAGCCTCGTCCTTCGCCATCCCGCCCGGCCGCCATCACCGCGTGAGGGGGCCAGGGCTCGGCCACAGCGCCCCCTACCGGCGCGGAGCGCTCACAGCACCGGCCCCGGCAGCCACCCGCGCCCCCTGCGGCCGGGGCGGGAACTGCGCCCAAGGGGAGCGCCCGGGAGCGGGAGGAGACTCCAGGGGCTGGAGCGCCCGTGAGGGGCTGGAGTGTGTCCCTGTGCGGGGTTGGAGAGCCTGTGAGGGGCTGGAGTGTGTCCCTGTGCGGGGTTGGAGAGCCTGTGAGGGGCTGGAGTGTGTCCCTGTGCGGGGTTGGAGAGCCTGTGAGGGGCTGGAGTGTGTCCCTGTGCGGGGTTGGAGAGCCTGTGAGGGGCTGGAGTGTGTCCCTGTGCGGGGTTGGAGAGCCTGTGAGGGG
>VWZN01016110.1:127276-215277 GCA_013396955.1 Regulus satrapa
GGATTGGTGTCCCTGAGTGGGGTTGGTGTCCCTGTGCGGGATTGGTGTCCCTGTGCGGGATTGGTGTCCCTGAGTGGGGTTGGTGTCCCTGAGTGGGGTTGGTGTCCCTATGCAGGGTTGGTGTCCCTGTGCAGGATTGGCACTGCTGTGGGTGCTTGTGTGCTTTGTTGTACATGCACACACCAGGAAAGAGCTGCTGTTAGTCCCATGTCTTTGGCTGAAAAGTCCTCAAGCTCTAAGTTAGAATAATTCAGAGGGAAGGGGGTCGTATTTTCCATTCCAAGGGAGGCCCCCACCTTCCTTAGCAGGCACGTGTCTCTCAAACCAAGACACATTGACTACAGAACTGACCAAAACCTCCACTGAAACTGATTTAAGGAGGCCATGAAGAAGAACACATGGCAACCACTTGGTAACAAAACACCAAACCAATGATGACTCAGACCCCAAAAACACTGTTGATCTGCACTGTTGTATGAGGTATGGGGAGTTAAGGTCATGAGGGTACAATTGTCCAAGGACTTTATAGTTTGGGGTCCCCTTTTTGAGGCATCAAGCTCCAGATACCAAATACCATAATTGATTTCTTGCAATAAACCGATCTAATGGAAATGNCTGTGAGGGGCTGGAGTGTGTCCCTGTGCGGGGTTGGAGAGCCTGTGAGGGGCTGGAGTGTGCCCCTGTGCGGGGTTGGAGAGCCTGTGAGGGGTTGGAGAGCCCGTGAGGGGTTGGAATGTGTCCCTGTGCGGGGTTGGAGTGCCTGTGAGGAGCTGGAGTGTGTCCCTGTGCAGGATTGGTGTCCCTGAGTGGGGTTGGTGTCCCTGTGCGGGATTGGTGTCCCTGTGCGGGATTGGTGTCCCTGAGTGGGGTTGGTGTCCCTGAGTGGGGTTGGTGTCCCTATGCAGGGTTGGTGTCCCTGTGCAGGATTGGCACTGCTGTGGGTGCTTGTGTGCTTTGTTGTACATGCACACACCAGGAAAGAGCTGCTGTTAGTCCCATGTCTTTGGCTGAAAACTCCTCAAGCTCAAAGTTAGCATAATTCAGAGGGAAGGGGGTCGTATTTTCCATTCCAAGGGAGGCTCCCACCTTCCTCAGCATGCATGTGTCTCTCAAACCAAGACACATTGACTACAGAACTGACCAAAACCTCCACTGAAACTGATTTAAGGAGGCCATGAAGAAGAACACATGGCAACCACTTGGTAACAAAACACCAAACCAATGATGACTCAGACCCCAAAAACACTGTTGATCTGCACTGTTGTATGAGGTATGGGGAGTTAAGGTCATGAGGGTACAATTGTCCAAGGACTTTATAGTTTGGGGTCCCCTTTTTGAGGCATCAAGCTCCAGATACCAAATACCATAATTGATTTCTTGCAATAAACCGATCTAATGGAAATGAAGGCCCAGTGTCTGAAATTTCTGTAACACTAGGATTTCTTACTTTGGAGGAAATCTTTTGTCTTTCTTATCTAATAAACATTCTTAGCATCTAATAAATATTTTTAGTGTTTTGCTTTCCTGTTATGCTCAAGCTGGTTACCTCTTAGGGTTTTTGCTTTTCTCTTCTATGCTCTCCTTCTCTTGTCATGGTCTCAGTCCCCCTACTTGTGCTGGTCCTGTCAGTTCTCCAGCATTATTCCTGGTAATTTCCAGTAGTGATGGGCTAAGGCCATTTCTGTGTTCTGGGGAGGCTTTATGAGAAAAGTCTGCAAAGGTAATTTAGCCACTGGTAAGAAAAAAAAATCAACTATTTCACCATGTATAGGAAATACATACAAGAAAATACATTTAAGGACATTTTTCTGTTCTTAAAGAATAGAATTAAAGACACAACTGTTTTTCATGAGATGTATGGGATTATTAAACAAATGTTTAATAACTAGCTATAAACATTAACTAATGTTTAATAGCTGCTAGAAGGAAAACTTTTGGTTTGTGCACTTTTGCCCTGTTCTCCACAGGCTGACATCAGCAGCAGAACAGGTGAGGTAAGGGATTAGAATTGTGAGACCCCTTCTCTCTGCTCCCCTCCACCGTGGAGTAAAACTTGTTCATGTAGTAATTAGACTACTCTTTCAGCATCACTGGGAGTCAGTGTCCCCTTGGAACAGCTCTAAAAATTGAGCTTGAGCTTTCTGCTGAGTGAAGTGACACTGACCCACTGTGGTTTGTTTTTTCTTACAGGAATGAAACTGTTTTACACCAGTTCTGTTGCCCAGCAGCTGATGCAGAGCAGAAGCCTTCATCCCCAGACTCTTCACCAAGGTGGGAAATTATTGCCAGCAAGACCTTTCTTTTTCTCTACTTCTTTGTCATCCATCACTGATCTTCCTGCCCCAGACAAAACTCACATATTACACATACCAATCCTCCTCCATCCTCCCCTACATCCCATGTTTCCAGCACTGCTGTCCCTCTCTTTTCCCTCCCAGAGATTATTGTTTGTATTGTTGTGTAATTGCCTGCAAACCCCCCCCCCCCCCCGCTTCTCTCCCCCAACCAACACAAAANCCCCCCACCCCATATCTCCACTCACACACACAAAAATTATTTTTGTTGAAGCCCCTCTTCAAACATCCACTTCCATCAACCCGCATTCATGCATTACCTCTTCTTACTGTATGTGACACTGACACACACACACGCTTCACTCTTCTCTTTCAAATTATTTATCTCACACTGTGAGGTTCCTGGACACACACACACACTATAACATTTAAATTGCAGCAAAAGTCACCCAAAACCTCAGGGTTCTGTCTCACAGCCTGAGACAGTGTGGGAGGAGCATTTTTACCTGTGTCAAATGGTGTGAGTGAAGAATATCACATAGAGACAGGTACTATTATCTGTCACCAGCTTGTATCCAGCGCAGCCAGGTGTGGGGGACATCAGCAGCCCTCAGTTCTCCCTCATCAATGAAAGATGTCAGTGCCAAGACCAAGGGGTCCAAAGAGCTTCAGAGGTACTCGAGATGCGTGTACTGCATTTACCTTCTACACTCGGCCTTGTCCCTCTGTTCTTGCCATCTTCTCCCCTTCTCACGACTTCCCACCCTTACGTCTTACAGACCTACTCTGGTTTTCCTGGCCTCATCCCCCTTCTGACAACAGCAAAGCAGTTTCTCTTTAAGGATTTCTCTCACCACAGCACTAGAATTTAACCTCTGACCTTTGGCATCTGTGTAAAAAGCCTGAGTTACTAGCAGGGCTCTCAACAGCTGAATTGCAGTAGTGACATTACTGTACTCTTTAAATGATATTTCTCTTGTTCTACTCACTGGAGCAGACTGTGGTTTCTGATTTTCTTCCAAGAAAAAGTGTGAGTGCTGGACAAATGTGAAGAAAACAGGGGTGAGGGGATGTGTATGCTCAAAAGTAGGGTTTGGCCACACTTGTAGACAGGGTAAAGAAGCAGGATCTCTCCTGCCCATTTGTTTGTGAAGATGGAAGGGTTAACCCCTGTGATCAGTCTGGGCTGAGGGCTTTCAGGCACTGCTAAAGTTTGCATGACAGCCCTGTCATGGCAGATAGGGAGATGCTGGCAAGGAAAAGAAGACAGCACAGGAGGAGACCATGGAGATTTCTGGGGTAGGGAAAGGCACCTCTCCCTTACATATCTGGAGTGAGAGAGTTTTGTTCTAGTGCTCTAGTTGGTCTTGAACTAAGGATCAGTTTTGCCATAGTGTTCTATCTTTATACCCTCATCCTTGACCCCACCCCGTTCTTGTCCCAGCCTCCATCTTATTTCTGATCAGATACCTTCGTTTCTAGAATGTTCTTATTCTACAAGGCTGTCAGTCATGGAGTCTTAAGCTCTAGGACCATTTTTGTCATGTTCTTTGTCAGGCCTTCCTTTTGTCCTGCTGACTCCCAAAGGCCCTGAGTTTGCCTGCCCTCCTTCTGCTGGGATTTGACAGGTAAATTGAGGAAGGAGGGATCACCTGTTTCAGTAATTTAACAGCTTTGGCAAGTTGCATCTGAAGAAGAGTCTGAGCCAGGAAACCCTGAACTGGGGATGGATGACAATGGCCCCTATAGCATGTTGCATCTGGGCTTCTCGTGCTGATCTATGCCTGTCATTTTGATGCCTTTTGTAGCTTGTCCCACACTGCAGGCCTCGTGCATTCCTTAGTTTTCCCCCCAGCCTTTCTAGTGTCCTTGCCATTTCTAACACTTCCAGACCTCAGCAGCAATCCTGAACCTGTCTGTGTGTTACACAATATTCTATGCAGAGATAAAGATGGTTAAAGCCATCGTGGCTATTTGAAGGTGAGAGACAGGCACAGGGAGTTATTAAACTCGCTATTTAGATTTATGCCAGCCATAAAACATCTCCTAGTCTCTGCCAGCTCCTGCAGTCAGCCATGGCCTTCCTTCATGTGCAAAGCCATGTATACAATGCAGTGAGGAAAGCAAAATAATGTCAGAGAGGGGAAAAAACACAGAGTCAGCATGGAGCTGATATCCATATGGTGTTCTGAAATGGCTCAGTGGGCTTCTAGGAGAAGCTCATGATATCACTTACAGTATCTGTCACCCTGCTTAAATCATGAACAGGTTCCCCATTGAACCAAGGCAGAACAAAAGTCAATCAAGACTGAAATATGTGGGTCAGACATCCTGAATAGGCAATCAGTTCCTGGGTGAGCCAAGCATATCCCTAAATAAGCTCATCAGGGCTCCTGGTGGGAGAGCCTGGTACATAGGGGCTCCCTGTGCAGCTCTTCGGAGTCCTGCTGAATGGACAGGCAGTCACAAGTGGTGCTGCTGTGAATTCTGATAAACCAGCCCGGGTTTATTCTCTCTTTTCCCCTTCCTGATGGTTTCCCTAAATGAGATAAATCCTGTCAGAACTGATGCCACTAATAACCATCAGCCATCTAGTTTTAATTAGAGTTTGCTTCATTAATGCCCCAACTCCTCTCTGCACAGCAGATTAAATAATGTACTTGCAGCTCATTTACACAAACCCCCAAACTGCAAGGCTGAGCTGCAATCCTTTAATTAAACAGCCCGGCTGATCCCTACCGCTGCCTCGGCTCATCAGTCTAAGCCGATTAAAGAGAATAGGGACTAATAAAGAGCATAAACAGGGAAGTGACTCTCAGCTCTTCAAGGGACTTGGAGACTCCAGTGGTGATCAGCTGCTTTCTCCTCCTCTAGCAGGAGCTGTACCTCAGCTCACATCCCTTCTCTCTGGGACCTGCCAGAACGGTTCTGTTTTCAGCGGGAGCCCAGGTTCATCCTGTGGGACAGGAATCCTTTGGGAGCCTTTGGGAGGAAAAACACAGCAGAGAAGGAGAAAGAGGGACATCAGAACGGTGAGATGAGTGGCTGTCTGACTGCAGGAGTGACCAGCAGGAGCGGCCATACGGCTCAAGAGAGGGGCAGGAGGAGAAGCAAATGCAGGGAATAACAGTTGGAGGTTGACTGCCAGGAACAATCTGGGACAAAAATTTGTCCCTGCTTGTGGTTTGTGATGGTCATTGTTGTTCTTGTGTGGTCTTCCCTAACATTTCTCTGCAAGATTTCTCACTCTTTGTTTGCTGCCAGCTAAAACTGCCTTGGCTTCACATGGATGGGAGTGATTAGGAACATGTCAGTGTCTAACCACTCAACAGAAGCCAACTCAATGAGGTGGTTGAGATTATTCCCACTCATCTTGTTCTGCTTTGCTTCACTGACTGCCACAAGCCCCCTTCTCTCCTCCAGCGTGTGAATTCCTTGTGGGGAAGTTGCAGCTCCATGAGTTTAGCAATGCAAATTTCCCACCTGGCTGCTTAGCTGGGTTGCAGCAGCAATTAGCAAAACTGGTGCTGTAGGCCATGAATATTAAGAGACAGATTTGATCCCAGACCCTGCCAAAAAGCTCAGAGCCAAAGTACAGGGTGAGGTGATGGCAGCAGCAGGCAGATTTCTGTTCCTGAACTCTAAGGGCTTTCCCACATCAAAGGACAGAATAAATCCTTCACCATTGTCTCTGCTGGACTTGTCCACCACCAGCTTCATGACCATAAACCATCCTACAGGTTGGGTTTCCATTGGGGAATGCCAAATACCAGACTGAGACACATGAAGAAACTCCAGGGATGGCAGTAGGAGCTAACCCTGCTCCTCTACTGGGGTGCTGATTAGACTCTAATTTAGCCAAACCCTGTAATTTCATAAAGCA
Organism: Regulus satrapa; assembly: GCA_013396955.1. Taxonomy (NCBI): domain Eukaryota; kingdom Metazoa; phylum Chordata; class Aves; order Passeriformes; family Regulidae; genus Regulus; species Regulus satrapa. The sequence goes on from VWZN01016110.1 coordinate 133,454, forward strand.
ACGGCTCTTTTTCTTGCTGGCTTTTGCCTATTAATGGCAGGGTTTCATTCTAGGGATTTGAATAGCCTAGTAATTGCATTTTCCACTTCTCCCAGTCACACAGAGTGGAGACTGGCATCCCAGAACAATGACCTTAAAATGTGTCCAGCGGCAGCCCAGTTCTAACAGGATTACATACCATTTTCCTTTGTGTGAGGTAATAGGGCTGAGATGAGAAAGATTTGTTTCTTTTAGAGTAATGAGAGGAAATGATGGAGTCACAATTGGAGGGAACAGTATATTCATTCAGTTGCCTTTCATAGCCTTTTTGGAGTTTGCCTCTGTGGCACTGAATAGGAAATCAGCAGAAAATCACCTCTCCTCCTGTGATGGGAAAAGTTCTACAGAAAACTTTAAGCATCAGGGGCAGGTCTGCTTCGGCAATGGACTTGGGAATAGCACTGGAGTGTTGAAGCGTTGTGGAAAAACTGCTGAGGAGACCTGACCTGCTTTTAAGGCAAAAGAGACAGAGGTCTCTCAGGAAGAGAGAGCAGTCTTCTGGAAAGGCTTAGATATGTACTTGGAAGAAGGGCTAGGATCTGAAACATCTTTGGAAAAGTTGGGCAAGCTCTGTTCATATTTTCCACACTTTCCAGTAGAGAGACTGCTGCTTAGATCAGGGTTAAAACATGATTAGTGCCACTTATTTACCAAGTGTTTACTTCATGATTGTGGATCAAAGAAATTATAACTCAGTGTAGTTTAAACTTTGAGCTGCTGTGGACTCATTTCTAAAGTGCCTGCTGGATTATTCTCCATAACAGATTGGCTGCTTCCTGGCACCAGTCAATGATAAGGAGATGTGAACCATTGGCTACTTCTCCAAGCCAGCCTTCCTTGCATTTCTGGAGAAATTCCTTCGTGCTCCACTTGTGACTTACCAGAATACTGAAATGGAAATGCGTGCTCTTTTGCTGGAGGAAGCCCTTGGTGCTGGATGCTCCATTTTTATAAGTGGGAGGCTGATAAGTGGATGGACAAATTTTGGACAGTTTGTTCAAACCAAACCTTCAAACATCTTTCTTGATAGCTCTCTGAGCTGCATGAGTATGCTGCACCCTCAGCAGCACATGCTTAAAGCCCAAAATCTGATTTAATTTACTTTTGGACATCTCTCTCTCCGACCCTTCATGTCTCTTTACCTGAACTCTCTGTTTCCATTGAACATGCATTTGTTCTTTGTCCTGTGAAGCCATGTTGGAAGATGTTGGCACAGAGGAGCCTTGGATTTTACCCACTGCACAGCCACGGCATCACATCCCTCTCTGCCTCCTCTCTGCTGTAGCCCAGGAGCATGTCTCCTCTCACTACAGCTCTCACTTTGCCCTTGGGTCACTGGAGGTTCTCTCATGGTTAGATCCTCCTGAGAAATCCCTAAGACCTTGTTTGGCTTGTGACTGTAATGCCCCTTAAGGCTGGGGCCCATGAAGTTGTTGAGAACTGAGCCACTCACCAAGTGGGTGCTCACTCTGGGCATTACTGAATTACCTTGATAAACAGATGGACTTTCCAGCAGTATCCATCACTCTTTAAGCATTACAGTTAAACAACTGAGCTAACTCAACATTTTATCCAAACTTGTGAAAGATTGACCTTGCCTGACAGGACTAATGCAAATCCAGTCCATAAAATGGGAAATTGGAAATCATTTCTGATAAATAAAATGGCAATAATTTCTGATTTAGGATTGCTGGCAGGATATTGTATATATATAATCTGGAGGTCAGTGCTTCATCTCAGTTCAGGGATGGTCTGTGGCTTTGGCTCAGGTGTGAAGCATGATGACGATCCTAGTCTGTATCAGATCTATAACCTTCCACTTAAAGATCCCTAACAGCTCTGCCTAATTGGCTCCCAGCTGGTAATGTCAAGGGCACGTTCCTACAATTACTGGACCATGGAGGCCGAATTCTTCTCTGATTCTTAATGAAGAAGACTCCAGGTCAATCTTAACAGGGTGTGGACATGCCAGTGCAAAGCAAGTCTCTACATCCAAGATCTTGTGTATTCTAAGTACAGATGACCATACACAAAGCTCATGAGTCTGATTTCTTTCACTCCCCCCAAAATCCTCCAGAGCACTGCTTTTGAGAGCACACATAAGTTTGAGCAACATTTCTGCTTTGCTAGCACATCCTGTTTGTGCTTCTCATTTCTTTCCCTTATTGAGGTCATAGGCGTGAAGAGATTTTTTTTTATTGCTTCTTAACAGCTCATCTCTTATTCTTCCATCCCCATAGACTTAATAATCCTGTTCCAGATTGTACCATTGGAGGTTGCAGAGAAGCTGCAAACAGGAAGAGATGGGTCAGCAAAGTTCACAGAAATATTCCCCCAGCTCACAGTTTTCAGTTTTGATTTCAGTCTGACACAAAGATGTGGGCCAAGAGTAATGTCAAGACCCAGATTTGAACTCTTCCTGAGCTTGGGAGTGAGCAGATTCCTCACTTTTTATGGGTGTTTTGTACAGTGAGGACTAGCAGCTTCAGTTGCTTTGCAGGAGCCTAAGTCCAGAATCACAAAGATGTTTAGTCAATGTAGATTTAGGGCAAATATAGAAACCCTTGGAATTATAAGCAAAAAAACATTTTAGAAAGCATCCCTAACATCATAGTTACCAACAACCTTGGGAATCTCTTGCAGGGAAGTATAGTTGGGAAATCTTCTGGGATTTCTTCTGGGAGGAATGGCTCTTTGTGGAAGCATCCAAAGAAACAGGAGGTCAGTTTCAGATGCATCGTCTCAGTCCTGTAAAGGAGCTCCACCAGGACATTTTGGCACCCTCTCCCACACAGGCATTTCCCTGCTCCTCTCCAACAGCTGGTGCAGCTGCTTTCAGGCAAGTGTGGAGAACATGAGGGTGGGGAAGTAAAGTGAGGAATAGATTGGCTCTTCAACAGGAGAAAAAACAAAAATTCTGGTGGAATTGGGAGTATCCCTGTCACGTTGGTTGCTTTGCTTGCCTCTATCGACACCTTTCTTCCAGAAGGTGGAAGATGCTAGGAGACAGAAACTGAGGAAAACACGCTTGAAGTATCCTGTTTTCAAACTGCAAAGATGCCCACCAGACACATTTTCTGAGAGCCTGAAGCTGTATCCAGCCATTGCCTGGCCCCATGCTCTTCCAGCTCTTTCTTTACCCCTGTTGCTTCTGTCGCTTGTATGAGTCCTGCCCGAGAGGAATTTAGACTTGGATTCAAGTGCTTTTCTCCCACACGTGCCAGTATTTGCTATTTCCTGGGCCGTGGTAATATGTGTGAAAGAGAATCAATCAATCAATCCTCAACTTTACATCCTTCTTTACATCTTTCAACAGCTGTTGTGATCAGTCAGTGGCATTATGAATACCGGGCAATTCACTCTGGCTTGCAGATGATCCTCATGTCCTCTCTCCCATACTGCAAAGGATTTCTTGCCCATACCATGGCAACTTTTTGGTACCAGGGGAATTCAACATAAACACCCGCTCTGTCCTGTGTTTTCTGTGTGGTAATGCTACAGACATGCATGGGAAGGAGTTTGTGCCAGCCTTGGAAATCACCCTGTATCTAGCACTAGAAAATGGGCACAGATGCTTCATAAAAGAATGGCAGATGGACGGTGGTGGAGCTCTCACCATTCATCTTAATCCTCTGCTAATATCATCTGACCTGATCTGCATCAGTCAAGATGCACCCACCCCAAAAATGGAGCCATTCCAGAGCTTTTGTGTGCTCTGCTGGACTTGACAGGTGGTTTCTGTGGACCCTCTGTCCACATGGCTGTTAATGGCTTACAAGGCAGAGACAGACAGGGCAAAGGGGTGGAAAAAAGAGTCAAAGAGAAAGAAAGGGAGAGAGACTCATCCCCACAAATGTAACAGTGCTACTGTAAGAAAAATGGATGGCAAACACAGTATACAGAGAAGAAGAATAACAGGAGAGAAAGAACAGGAAAAGCAGGAAGATAAAAAATAGTGCAAATGAAGGAAGGAGCTGCAGGACCAAGAACATATGAGCAGGAGATAAATGAGCAGGTCCCTTGGCTGGAATAATCCTGTTCATGCCAGCATCCTTTGGCAGTGGCACAATGAGACTGTGGCCTTTTATTACACATTTTCTTGTAGTATGATGTCAATCCAAAGGCCTTTGTCTTTTCTGGTGCTCTGCAACACTAACTCACTCCTATGAAGGTTCATATTCTGGTCATCCTTATGGGACATGCTCTGTGCTCAGATACACTGAGCTCTCCCTTTGGAAAAATGTCTCTGTGCACTAGAAATCCTTCTCCTGCATGTGGGCCAGGCAGATTTTAATATGCTTCAGGAAGAACTGAGGAGTCTGAAATGCTGCAGAGGAGGACACTGTACAGCTGCTCAGGCCACTCTGAGTTCTGCAAACAGATAACTGAGGGAGGGAGTGCATGCAAAAAAGTTGGGAGGTATTTTGGACTGTCATCTCACCTGTTCAAAAACTGCAGAATAGCTGGAGACTACTCCATCTTCTGTGAGAAAACATCATCCTGAAGAATAGTGTCATAAACAGAACCTGAGTCCAGGGAGAGTTTTCTTGTGAGACTGTGAAACCTAGTTCTGGCCACATCACTCCGGGAGTGTGTTCCATAACTTTTAACCACTTCTGCTTGGCACCTCGATTCTTTATACACATACAGATTGCACCACCATGCCACTGGAAACTAATTTCCTGGTGATTGGAGCTGCGTGTCACCTTTGTTGTGTCCCACTGTGCTGCTTTCCTGTAAGCAGGTGATGATGCTGTTATTGGTGCCAGTGTATCTGGGTTGACTGCAATCTCTCTCATTCCCTTTTTTTGCAGAAAGAGGGTAGATGGGGATAGGCTACCCTATGTACACACTGCTAGTGCTTTTTTCCACATGCCTTCAGAGGTGGTTGGCAAAATATATTCCTGTAATTTCCCAGGATGCACTGACGTGAGAGTGGTAGGTCAAAATGCACAAACCAGAATGGTGCAGAATAGTGCTGTGAAAAATATCTCAGTGCTGTTACAGCACAACTGGATCTGATAAGGTTGTTACAGAACACCCTAAAATAGAGCTTATTTGGCTAGATCCTCCACTGAGGAAGGTGGAATCCACAGAAGTAAAGCCATTTATATCATCAGCCAGGATACTGCTCAACAACACAGTAGGATTGTTTGAGTCTAGGCAAACTTAATGGGATTTTTTAATGATCTCTCTCAAAAAGTTCAGTGTCTGAATACAGAGAATGGGGGTAGGAATAATTTCCATTCCTCATAGATAAGAAAAGTTGAGGTGCCATAGGAAAACATGAGCTTCTGTAACCAAATGTATAAGTTGCTAAGTCACCCTATTTTCCAAATGGGAATGGAAAAAAGATACAAAAAGAAATGGGGCCTCAGGGAAGAAATGTGACATGAAGTGGATCAGAGTGAAAGTGAAGCAGCAGAGACAAAATAGGTTAAAAACTGGAAAAGTAGAGCTTTGTGCCTACTCCATAAGGCTGTGGGGGTGGTCACTGCATTGGGGAAAGCAGGAAGGAATGCTAACCATGCTGTTTCTATCTTGGTCCTCAGCCAAAGGGCAATGCAAGCCTCTAGATCTAAACACAGTGGCAAAGTTAAAATCTGGATGAAGCTGGTGCATGCTGTTTGGATTGTCTGTATTGAGGGGGATGGTTATTTATGGCTGTGCTCCTCTTTACGTTGAGGAGAACAAGGTTTCTTTCTGTTTGGTTTGACACGAGCAGTGGGCTTCTACTGGGCTGCAGTAACCACAGGAGATGAAACAGCTGAGAAACTTGAGAATAGGAACAAAATTTATCTGAGTTACACCAACATCTGTGGGAACCCAGGGCAAAGAGAGTATCCCTCTGGCTGCTCTGGAGGATCCTGGCCCCCAGAAAAACACTAACTTTGACCCTCATCCATGGAGGAGAGCTTCCAGAAATCCCTGGATAAACCAAAATCCATGAAAGAGTAAGATAGATAGTGTGTCACTAGGGAGTTAACATGGAGTCAAGATGGAGGGAACAGGGCGTTGTCTCATAGTGTTTCTTCTTCTTCTTCTTCTTCTTCTTCTTCTTCTTCTTCTTCTTCTTCTTCTTCTTCTCCTTCTCCTTCTCCTTCTCCTTCTTCTTCTTCTTCTTCTTCTTCTTCTTCTTCTTCTTCTTCTTCTTTTTCTTCATGTACTCTGTGTCCTGCTGTGTTGGCAGCACAAAAGTGATTGGCTAAAGTCTGCCGCAGTTTTCAGTTACGTAGGTGGACGAGAAATGGTAATTGGTAAAGAAAGAAAAATAAAATAAGTTTCTAGTGTTAATTGGATAAAAGTGATTATAAAAACACCTTGAAACTGCGTGTTTTGGGCCATTTTGGTGGTGGGTTTCCCTGAGCATTGAATCCAGTCAGGGCAGTGCCAGGTTTTCTGATAATGGATTAATAGACAAGAAGATCGAGAGCATAACGAGCGTCTGGAGTCTTCTTCCTGACACAGAGCTGAGATAAAAGGATCTCCCCCAGCTGGAGAGAACCCAAAGGCACCCAGGGGCTGAATCCAGTAAGATTTACCTGTGAAGTGCCTCACCCACTGCCTTCACAAATCAAGTATCCTTAGGAAGGTACCCAGAGGTGCAGCCCACCCTAGAGTCCACCCCAGCAGGTAGAAAAAGAAGACTGCAGAAGCCCTTGGCTAGGTCTGTGAGTGCCAAGAGCCATGTCCCTCACCCAGCTCACTGCTGGGTTGGGAGACCAATGAGCTGAGGGACATGCAAGCTTTCCTTGCCTTGTAGAGACTCTGCTGCCTCCCAGCCCTGAATTCATCTCATTTTAGCAGTGAAATTCTATCTTCTGCATGATTGCACCGGCAGGCTTTTGTCAGCGAATTTGGTGATGCTCAAACCTTCCTCAGGGATGAGGAGCCAAGAGATCTGACTCAAAGTGGCAGAAAGGCTGCTGCTGAGAAGCCAAGTTTCTCTTTCCTGGGGTGCTGAGCGGGCAGTTACACTAATGCAGGATGCCATCTGTTTTTTCCTTCTCTAAAAGGTCGTGTTTACCAAACATTGTAGAGGCAAGAGAGGTCTGGGGTTAATTAAACCCTGCAGAGGAGGACCTCCTATGCCTTCAGTGTCCACTTGGTGCTCTTCACACCTCAGTGAAGCACAGGTGCCCCGTTCCAAGCAGCCACAAGTAACCTTGTCTGCAGTGCCAGGCTGTGGGACTCGTGTCTAACCTGCAGAGACAGCACAGCCACCAGCCCGGGGTGCCAAGCCCCAAGGTGTGACAGGCAGCTCAGAAAGGGGCTCCACTTCCTAAGCTGAGCCTTGTGCTCTGCAGCTGGTGAAACAGGAGGCACGGATGGGGAGAGTGGTTTGCCAGAGAGGTGGCCCAAGTGCCATCCTGAGGTGTCATCCAGACACACGTAGGAGCGATAAGAAAGAAACAGTGACAGCCACCCACACCACCCAGCACAGCCAGCCTTGCACCGTGAGCACCACTCCTCATTCAGTGGCAGCTGCCTTAGCTATTCCAAGCCACCTTCTGGAGGAGCCTGCCTGTCCTCTGGTAGATGAAATCTGTCACGAGAGCCAGGCCCTCAGACTGGCAGCCAGCCCAGTCTGGCACCTGGACAATCATCTTTGCACCAGGAGGGCATGGAGTGCTTCAGAAACGTTTAATTCCTGTTCTGTAGCAAAAGGCACAACACAACAATGTGGGAATTACACAGCACACGGGGATCAAGTTTAAAGCTTAAATCTGAAATGAAGGCCCTGACTTTGGCGTGTTGGTCCCTGTGGGACAGGAGGCTCTTGCTAGTATTATTACATTCTCTGTCTGCTTAACGTACATCTCACCGAAACCACTTCAAGTGATGCTGAAAAGATGTTGTCTGTTTAGTCCATGCTAAGGAATGTTAAATTTAATTGATTTCCAATATATTTACTGTACCATACTGTCAAATCTATTTTACAGGTATGTGTGCCAGACCTTTCATAAAATAAGTAATATATTCTGGGATGGGTAATGAGCTTGGCTAATTACCCTTAATTCCTCATGGGTAAAACTAGTGTGAGAAGATGGCTTGATGCCACTGCTTTGCAAGGTGTTATGTGAATGTAGACAAAATCAGAATCTTGTTCCTATATTTGTCTTTGTTGGGGGAGACTGTCTGAGAAAGCTGCAGCTTGGCTGGCAGGGGATGATTTGCCAAGATCAAGTTCCAAGTTCCCTGCCTTTCTGGCGGGAGAGACTTTTGCCTTCCATCAGTTTCAGCAGCCTCCCAGAGAGCATTGCCTCCAAATCACCCTAAAACTTGAACTTATAAGCAAATCAAAAGCAATTCTTTTGCACTCAGGCCCCCTGTATGTCAGAAATCTCTGACCCTTGAAAAGATCCCATAATATATTGCCAAGCCTGCCTCAGCCTTTTCCTTTTTTTTTTTTCCATTGAATTCTGATGAACCCATTCACCATATGTCATGGGTGTCCTTAGGGATCACTGAAATGAAATAAACTGAAATGGCACTTTGGACCTTGCCAAGTCAGCAGTTGATTTTTTTTTCTTTTTTTCCTGAGCAGGGGAGCTTAGGAAAGACGGAGGGAGCACAGGTTCTTTTAGACTTGGGGTCTGGACTCCATTCTACTGGCATTAGCTAGTGAATTATTTTTTCTAATTCTCTATATGGTCCTTTGTAGAGTTTTTTTATTCTGACATCTCTGACGCTTTGAAGTCTCGTATAAGTCTAAGGCCATGAGAGGCAATTAATCAGGCCATTAATCAGTCAGAGCAATTTAAGAACTGTATATATACAATAACCAACCAATCCCCATAAGGAGCACTGTGAAATAGATGCATAAATGTTTGTGGTCTTTCACAACTAGTCCAGGTAGTCTTTGTCTCAGTTACAGGTCATAATCCTGCTCACTGACCTTGAATGCAGTGAAGAAGGCATTTGGTAAGTTATACACAGGAAACAGAAATATGCTCTTCTGGAGGGACACAGGGACACAAAGAAGAGCTAAGATCAGCCTCTACAGTACTTTTGTAGCACCTCACAGCCATCATTTCCTTCTGTATGATTAGCTAGACCTTTTATCATAACCATTGTACCTGGAAACCAGAACATTCTCTTCTTCAGTGACTGGTTTCTTAAACCACTCACCAAATCCAGAGGTGCCGCTGCTATTTTGTGTTACTCTGTTATTGCTCTTACTTATTTGCCAAGTTTTTTTCTTGGAAAAGGAGAGAAGGCTCAAAGCAATGAGTTTTGTGTGGTGACCACATGGGAGCTCTGTAGCTCTTGAATGATCACTGATAAAGCTCAGTTTTAATTTCTTATAGGACTAACATTATTGTCCTTGAGTAGCTCTTCTGGTCCTTGGGCCCTGTTTAGTCACTCAGCCACCCTGCAAACACTTTCCTGAGAGCTCTGAAAATTCCTCTTAGACCATGAACTGATTCTGGTATTTGACAGGGGAGCAATGGAATGTAATGTCTGGAGCATCCAACTTGCATGTTCCTGCCTGCAGGTCTGCCTTGAAATCACCTTGAAATGTTTGAGGGGAAGGGGCTGCGTGTTGCTTCTCAAGTCATGAAGTATGGGAATGTCTAAGCCTGAGAGTCAAGATCCAATAGATAACCATGGTTCATCTCCACAGTTAGAGGCACAGATCCTTTCCCAGCTGGAAACAGGCATTTCCAGCAGCAAAGAGTGGTGAGGAGCAGGCCATGCAACATCCTGATGCTGCAGCAAGTGCAAAGCAGTCATGTCTCTCCCAGTGACACAACAGCTCTGTGCAGGCAAGGGGAGCTGATACAGAGAGAAATGGGCATATGGCTTCTCTGCCTTGATAATTTAGTGTCACTGATTTGGTCTTTACTCTTCCAAAAGAGTAGGGAGGGAGAAAAAAGACAGTAATAAAACCCCCTCAGTTTTATAACATTTCTCCGTCCTCTTCTCCCTTCATCCTTCCCTTACTCTAATTCTTATTTAAAGTCTTCCTGAGAAACCTGCACATAAAAACTGTGATTTACTTGTGCTAAATAAAAATAATTATGGGTGCCAGCTGAATTGTCTCAGCGAGAGTTTTTTCACCATCCTGCCTTCTTGAAACAAGCACTGGGATTCAGCTCACAACCCTGATATCCTTGTTTTGAAATGCTAGACTGGGGATAGGACTTTATATAAACCCTGAGTCAGATTGTCTGTAGTAATTATTTCTGTTAACAAACCTGTCTGCAGCAGGCATATACAAATCAGCAGTGAAAATGAACAGGACATACCTGAAACACGAGAGATGTTTTTCACAGCAGATGGAATCTATTTGTAACAGCAGCTAGGCTCGTTATGGGTCATAAAAGTCACGTAGGAACATCTAGGAAGAAGAGAAGAGTTGAATTTGTCATCTTCCTTGTGATCTACGTTAATATTGCAACTTTGAATAGAAAGAAGAAATAACTCAAAGAAGTTACAAACCTTCTCCACCTGATTGTATGACTGTAAAAGCTGTGAATAACGGTGGTAAATAATTCTTGGGGACAGCAAGTAAAGAACACTTACTTGCTGAAACTGTTACACTTACTACAGCTGAAACTGCAGGGGTCATGCTGGGATTCCAACTAAATTCACCTAGTTGGGAGTTTGGGATTCACACCTTAGACTCTGTGTGGGAATTTTAAATTATTACAGGTGGTTAGACCAATTTTCTCATCCAAGAAACAGGAGGTGCAGAAACTCCATTCCCTTTCTTCATCCCACGGCCAGGGAGAAATGCAATCACTGGTTGCTTACTGAGCAAGGGAAAGCAAGTGAATCCCATTAATTTTTATTTTTTTTTTCAGAGATCTTTCATGCTATGCTTTCTATCCTTGCCCCGCTTACTTTCTTTACTGTTTGTTTTGGGGTTTTTTTGTTACGGTGATTATAATAGCTCCTAAGCCTTCTTTTATTAACAAAACCTGTGTCCTACCAATGCAAATCAACTGTGTCATTCGGGACAGAAGGAAAATATCTGGATTGTTAAGTTTAAATATCAGGATTGTTAAGTTTTTATTTATTTCACTGTAGCATCAGTTTTGATCTTTAGCAGTGTATTTTATTTCTTATTTGGAGCTTCATCGGTCATTGCTACTAGAGGACAAAGAACAGGCCTTCCCAAATCACTTCCAGAGAAACAGGTTCAAGATGAGAGTAAACCTGAGTGAAATGCAGGTTTGGTAAGTGGAATCATAGGGCTGTAATGGTAACATTCAGACTGCTAATCAAAATCAAACCTTTTTTACCACTGCTTATAAGTCACTGAAGTTTACCATGGAAGCTGAAATTTCCCAGGTTTGTTCAAAAGTGAAGTAAGTCTGCTTTTTTTTTTCTCCCAGATTTTTTCACACTAAAAGAACTTAAAAATGCTTCAATAGTTCAGCCATGTTAATTTTTTTTTTTTTCCCTCACAACAGAACACAATAGAAACTATTCCCACTTCAGCAGGAGTGTTTGCTATTGCGTTCTGGATAGCACCACAGCCAAACAAGCATGGGGTTAAAAAATTTATATTTAGCATAAAAACATCTAGCTGAAAAATGCCTTTGAGTGCTCCAATGGAATCTGATTTTGATTTGACCGAGTTTTGACCCTGAGGAAATTCCATGCATAAGCACAATCCATTCTGTATGGCTGTATACACTGGGCTCGGAGTGTATACAGAGGAGGAAGGCAAGGTTCATGTGTTTGTGTGCCTAGCTGATGTCCTTATCCAAAAACAGAGTCTGAAGGGGCCCCAGTAATGCCCTGGGAGAGCAGTGCTGAGGTGGATGGTGCCCCTCACATGTCTGTGGCTGGATAGTCCTTGCAGTCTTAGGGCCCTTCTTTGTCTTGAGGAATAACCTAAATTCTTCATGAGGTCACAGGAGTATTTTGGATTGGTCCGGCACTCTGAGCCTCACTGGCCAGGGTCAGAACAGGCTGTGGTGAGGGTATCTAGGGTCAGACACAGTCATCAGTAGGTCTAGGCTGCTGTGGCACGTCCAAGGTCAAGTTATGGAGTCAGTCTTCAGGGTCCAGATCAGGCATGCCCATGGCCACATAAAGGGGAAAGCTGTGGCAGAGCTGGAGACCAGCACCCTTGCAGTGTTCCTGGGGCAGGGATTGATGGCTCCGAGCTGGGAAAGAGAGCCTTCATGTCTGGAAATATTTAAGAGCTGCCTGGAGAAGGCCCAGATTAACCTTATCTGCCTCTGAAAATGGCTCTTCTTTGAGCAGGGAGTTGGAGGGCAGACCTCCAGCCTTCCCTCCCAGTCTAGGTTAGTCGGATTCTACAAAGCCATTGGCAGTGGATGCAGGACATCCTGTCACTGTGAATGTCACTCACTCAGGCTCTACACTGTGACAGAAAAGCAAGCAGGAGGATGCACCCAGCAGAGGTGACGCCCTCCTTACAGAGCAGCGGGACCGAGCGCTGCAAACCCTCACACACACTCCACGTTCTACCCAGGGCAGGCAGTCCTCAGAAAAACAGAGCTAAGCTCATGTGCCAGTGCTTGGAGGACCATCAAGTCAGGGAATATCTGCTGGCACTTAGAGTCCATTCAGGCTCCAAGGGGGGTCAGGGGAAGGCGAGCTCTCCACCTGACTGCCTCAGGGCCCTGACCTGCCCTAAAGAAGATGTGCGTGGCACACTGGGCACCGTGGCCCTGACTCAGCTGAGCAATTTGCAGCGTGTGTCTTGCTGAATGAGAGCTTATGCATCTAGCTGAAGTTGCTTTATAGGGCACAGTCCAGTTCCCACTGAAACGCTTGGGAAGATTTTGCCACGCACTTCAGTGATAATGTGATCCAATCTATGTCACCTGATCGTCCCTCAGGCTGAGGATAAAAATTGCTGCTCTGCTGGTTAAAATCAGAATGGATACAACAGGGGCTGCCAATAAAAATGGTACAGAGAGATACGTAAGGGGAAAGTCCCTTAGTAAGACTTTCTGCAATGTGGACAGACATAAAGGAAACATAATTAAAAATAAAGAGTTTAAAATATCTTTAGGTGTAGGAAAAACTGTAGCATCAGGAATAGAACAATGAAAATTTTGATAAGGTGTTCAACCTGAAAGAACAGTTTTGTGCCTCATTTTAATGTATTTCCTGACTGATGAGTATGCAAAGACATAATTTTAATACATTTTGACAAAGTTGGTTACATAGCATTTATGTAAGAGACTGATTTCTTCTGTGAATTTATCCTTTAAGTCTAACTGGTGACTACAGTCTTGTGTATAAAAGAAGAAATTTTCTAAATTTAAATCCTTCATCTTTCTTAATTCTGAAGTTTTGGTAGTGTCTGGCTCATCATACTTGGAGCCCTCTTAGAAACTGTGGGAATATTTCTAAATTTGATTGTTAATCTATTGAACAGAAAAGTTAATATTGGAGAGGATAAACTTCCTTTTAAAGTACAAGTTAGTGTGCAAAAGTGCTCAGAGGCTTAGGAAGCAAGGTCTATTTACAGCTAGAAGATCTGGACTTTTGAAAATGAGACTCTAACGCTTCTAAATAACTTGGGCACTATGTGAAATCATATCTAATTTCCCTCTTCTTGCTCTGACATCAACACCAATCGTAAAATGATTTATTATCTAGTTGATAGCAGAACTTGTTTTATGTGGAATAAATCCAAGAGAAAGAGATATGTTTCAGAAGCAAATTAAAGAATTTGACAGTGTTTAAGTATGGGAGGCAATACACATCCTTGGTTTCAGTGAAATTAAATGCATTGGCTCTGTGGTCAATTATTTCCAAACTGGATGTTGTTCCCTGCTGAATGTTCATCCCTTGGAAAACAGTGGAAATGTGTTTTATGAACTTGGTGCAGTAGCAGCCATGTAGGCTTGCACACTCTTGGAAATCATAAATTATTCCTCTGTAGCTACAGGAAGGAGTCTAAGGTAACAATGAACAAACACTCTCGTGGTTCAAACAGAACCCCAGAATAACAAAATCTTGCTCGGAATCAGATGATTTTGGAATATACTTGGCAAGAGGGGTTAAGCACAGACTTCCTCATCACTTCAATGGACCAGACATATGCTAATCCCATCCTGCCTGGAGCAAGATGTCAGCTCTCTCAGAGTGCACTGTTGTCAGGCCCTGGTTTCACACACCTGCTGCTGTAGCTGATAGGAGAAAAGAGAACTTTCCTTTCTCCACAAGACCTCAGTGGCACAGCAATTTGTGGGTCAGAAAGAGTCAGCTTCTTTCATGGAAGCTCTGCGCTCTGCTATGGCTGTATTGAGACACTCTCTAAAGGGTCAGGACCTCAGGGCTGGCTGGCTCTGCTGCCCCTTTGTATTCTCAGCTCTCCAAGAGTTTCTCTGGAAACTCTGCAACATTCAGCCATCCCTGCCCCATTTCCCACATGTCCTTAGGACCTGGGAAAGCTGGCTCCTTGGGATCTAGGCTCTATGCCAGATGGGGCTCGGGATCTCAGAGATGTTGAGAAGTGGGCAGCTGGTGCACAGGGGCGATTTCCAGCTGCTCCAGAGGGCAGGAGAAGTGTCCACAGGCCATGACACCCTCCTCGGTTCCCTACCTCCTCCAACTGCAGCACCTGGAGCAGAGGCAAACAGGCAGCTCAAAGAGCCACAGGATTGGTTCCTATAGGGGTGCCTGCCCTTAGAGAGGGAGGCATCAGAGCTTTGGCTGGATCAACCTCCAGTCCTGATCCATCACTGGAGGAGACCCCTGACAGCCCGGGCTCCCCAGACATTTAAAACGCAGCTCAGGGAACAAGTACAGCGAACAACAATAAACATGATCATACATCAAATATAATATAAACAAATAAAAAAAGCGAAACGTTGCGTTTTGTTCACAGTGACGATCCCAGCGGTTCCACAAGCAAGAAAGCCGGGTGTGAAACGGAGGATCCGAAGGAGGCCGGCAGACAGAGTGGCCAGGAAGGCAGGTCCGACACCCTGACGCTAAAAGCCCAGCATGCGGAGCTCCAAGAAGAGCAGGCAGCGGGGTGTTCCCCTCTGGTGCAGAAGGCGAGCCTCCACCACACGGGCTCCCCAGTGAGAGTGCAGCGCAGCAAAGGGACGGCCTCGTGTTCCCATGCAGCTGCCTCCGATTATGAGCTCTCCCTTGACCTAAAGAATAAACAGGTACCAAGGCTTCCTCCTCAGGCTCTGGGAGAAGGGGATGGGGCGGGTGGGACTGCACTGGCACTGTGGTGGAATGACTTGCAGCAAGCACGTTAGCCTTTTGTTCACCTAGAGCTTTTGCCCTGCCTAGCCGGCCCTCTGGGTACGTGAGGCTGATGGAGGAAGCAGCTTCCCCATCTCTGACTGAGTCACCCTTTGGCCCAAACCTGCTGGTGTCTTGCTCCTCCTTGCCTGGATTCAGTGGTCCGAAAGGGACCTAGAAACCCAGCTGTGAGTAGGCTTAGAGATGGGCTGCAGGAAGCCAAGAGCAGCAGCATCCACTTGCTCACAAGTGCACAGTGTCCATTGGGCTCCCAGCAGTTGGTTGTTCCAAATTACCTCCCTCATGGGAGAGTCTCCAAGAGCCATCTTGCCATCTTGGATCATGTGGGGTGGGGCCCCAGCACACTTCTGCATTAGCATGAGCTTTCAAGAGGAAGGGGTGGGTGTCCCGCACAGCACCTACCACAAAGTTTGTGCACTGCTGCCACTGCTGCCCTCAGCCCAGAGGAGGCTGCTGAAGCTATAGGCAACCTTACCAGGCTGAGAGAAAATGATTCAGTCCTAGAAGGTGCAAGCCTCGCTTTCTGTGCCTGAGGCTGCAGCTTAGCTCCAGAGCACAAGGGTGCCCATCTCTAACTGCATCTCCCGGTGGACTCCCAGCAGGAGGCAGTGGGACAGGGGCTAACAGCAGCTGGCCTCCTCCCTCACAGGCAAAATGTGTCCCCTCCCTCCCCATCTCTGCAGATTACAGTCCAGGAGAGCTGTTGTGCAAAACAGAACGTAAAGCATCATTTGTGCCTTTTCCCTGGGAAGGCAGCTCAACCCGAGGCTGTAGGATATGCAGACCCTGCAGTCCGTGAGGTGAGGAGGACGAGCAAACACCAATGACAGTGTCCAGATTATGTTCAAGGGGAAGAGTTCAGTGGAAGCTGTACTATTGCAGCTGAAGGGTCTCAGCTAATGAGGTTTCCACAGAAGAAGCTGCTGCTTCTGGGACGTCTCTCTACCACTTCCCTCAAGGCACAGATGCTGTCCCTAAACATACATGTCAGATCAATGGCCTAAAACATTTCTGAGCAAAAGAGATACCTTGGCTCTCTAGCTCTGTCTTTCTCTAAATACTGCATACTCAACTCAGACAGAATTCTTGCTTCACACCAGGAAAAAAAGAAAAGAGAGAGTAATTAACTGGCTTTGCAAGCTAATGTGTCATATCTTCAGGGTGGGTCACATCTTGTCTGCTATAGATGAGCTTAGCCTCCTCAATATCCTAGAGCTGCTCTGGTTTGTCCCGGGGAGTGTCTGTCCTGTGTTATTTTAGCTTTAAGGTCGTGCTGCCGTATCACTGTTTTTGCAGCAGAGGCCAAATCTGCCCTGGATGCATGTGAAGGAGAGAGAGAGATGTTGAGTTGATTGTTCATTAATGAGTCTGGTGCCTCGCAGAACTGACCTTGCAGGGACTGAGCCTATCTCCTTGGTGAAACCGCTTTTCTCACAGCAAGGGGGCCTTACAATTTGTGTGCCACTCCAGACTCGTGGATGTTTTCAGTGAATTGCCTCCAGCCCAGGAAGGGGGGATTTTCAGGCAGTGAAGAGCACTAATTCTTTGACTCTTGCACTGTAGCATGTGCTTTTATAGGTATTCCTGTCAATTTACTCATCAGGTCATTTTCTTAAATGGGAATAATGGTGATAGGACCTGCACAGCACTGTCCCAGTAGAACTCTACTTATAGCAGGACTTGTAATACAGGAAAAGAACTTACAGTAAGAGAAACAGGTGGAAGGAGGCAGTTTTAGTCTCTCTGCACAATTGAAGTCACATTCACCTTTTGAGAGAGGACTGAGTGCTAGTAAGGAAGGAAGGCAAAGTGCAGCCTCCTCTGCAAGGAGCCTCTTCTGCTTGGACCAGTCATTGCCCCTCAGCATCATCTTAGAGAGTTGGTGAGTGGTTCCATGGCTCTCCTTGCTCCCTACCCCATGAAACAGAGAATTCTGACAGTGCACAGAGCAGAAGTACTCTGTGCTGGGAGGTTGGAACAGAGTCTCACGTACTAAAGTTCCCCTGTGCTTAGAGTCTGTTGCAATGTTAGGGAAATGCAGGGGATGACAGGAAAGAGGAGCATGCTTTCAGTCACATATTCTTGGGCTGTGCCAAAAGGCAGCAGGTATCCCATGGATGAAGGAAAACAAGCCATTGACAAATATCCCTTATAACAATGTCCTTCCATAGTGAGAGGCTAGAGGGAGGGAGGGAGGGAGGGAGAAGCATTAAGAATGAGTGACAAAGAACTTGTATGCTTTGTATGGGTTTTTTTCCCTAATTTTTTTACAATACATGCATTGCCTTGAGTGACTCAGAGTCTGTCCCTGAGCCTGATTCTTTTCTGAGTATAACATGGTGGCACATCACCACACTCAGTGGAACTTGGGTGGAAAACCAGTGCTGAATGAGAATAAGATCAGGCCGAGGCCTCTCCTGGCAGATTTCTAAATTTATGCCTATGGGCAACAAAGCCGTGGGGTGTGCACCTCCAATGTTTGGCCTTATCCAGGCCTGCAGTCTGGCTTGCCTTTTGGCTTGCCTTGACCTTGTTAAATCTCCCTTCATACGCAATCCCTCATGGCAGTGGGTATTTCGCAGCCATTTCTAATTCAGCCACAAGGCCTGAATTGCTCAGAATGAGTGTTCGTAATGAGGCCCAGAAATGTATTAAGCTAATTATTCTTTGAAATCCCCCTGACCCCCCTCCTGCTTTTCCCTTCCTTTGGCGCCGGCTGTCGGATCATTCCCCAGAGAAGAGTAGCTTTAAGTAGGCAATTACTTGTGATTCATGGGGTTTATTAGGAGCAAGAGAAGGCCAATCATGTCTGGCCTTTCTCGCCTCTCAGATGGGAAGAGAAGGTTCCTCCAGCCATCCAGACATACATCTCCATTACCCGTGACTGCTGTGGTGCTAACAGACGCCCTTTCCTCCTCTGGAGAGGAAGAGCACAGGCTACAGCTGTGTGAAATCCTTAATTCCTTTGGACTTTCCGTTAGCTCAATCTGACAGCAAATGAGTATGTCTCAGACATCAATAAGCAGCAAATGGCTGGGCTACAGCAAAGAAAAGGAGACAGAGACCCACTGCTACCAAACAAGAGTGGGGAGGGCACTTCTCTCTGTGGGGATGCTGCATCTGGCTCTGCCAGTCTTCTCAAACATCCCTTGGAACAATCCCTGTCCTTGTTATGCCTGCTGAAAGATACTGGAGGATTCCCCTTGCTTTGCACAGTGCCAGTGGACCACATGCAGAACAAAGCCTTGCACCCCTGGGATGAGCTGGAAAACAGACAAGCTGGGGAGTCCTCTCACTTCAGACCTTGTTCTGCTCCTTAATGCCTTAGTCCTTTGGGAGGACTGAGATTATGGACTGCAGAAAACGAGTGATGTTTTTTATTGAGGCTTGCTCTGTTCCTTTAGACTTTTAGAAAGATCTCTCTTCACTAGCTATTAAAATTTGCCATTTTTGGCACTGTCCTTGCATGAGATAAACTGGCCTTTTACTTCAGATCAGCAATGACATCTTGTCTTGGCCTCTAATAAGATCATTGCATATGAATTTCATGTTTTCAGAATGGCTGTCACCTCCTTGGAAACCTCAGATAATTCTAAGGCTCTTGTTTCTCCTTTATTTTGCATTTTACTGTTATTCTGTCCCTCCCATTTGTTCCTCTTTCTCTCTTAACACAGTTAGCTCTACATTTTCATTAACCAGGTCATTATTCTAAGTGCTCATGGTCAGTTGTCAATAATAACTGTCTGGGTTAGACCTTTGCAGATTACTGGTTGCATTTTACCTGCATGAGCCTTCCTCCTGAAGGAAGGGGCCAAGGGAGAGTTCAGTCTCTTCCCAGGCAGGCCAACTTTAAAACATGTATCAGGAGTGCTGGTTTTTATGGCAGGATTTAAAATGTCCTCGTTTATCTAAAAGGTTTATCTAACTGCCAGGTCATGTGGTAAGTGACATTGTATCCATGGTTATTGTGTGATTTTTAGCAACGTTTATGCGGACCTTTTCTGGGAGGGCAGCAGTGAAAGCAATAGGCAAATGCTCTTTAAATTAGGGGTAAGCAAAGCTCTGCTACTGTGGTGGCCAACCCCATGGCTAAGAAAATTGCTAGTATTTCTTAGTGCTGGGCTTTGATGTTTGCCTTGGACAGACTATGAGCTCAAGGGCAAGGCAGACAGAAAACAGAAGCCTACCTGATGTTTGAGCACAAGGCAAAGGTCCCTGCTTCACGTCCAGGGAGGGAAATACGAAAGGATGTGCTCCACATCCCACTCTTCCATAAATGTCAGCCTTCCAGAATCCTTGCTCCACAGTCAGGATACCAGTGCAGGCACAAAATGGCTGGGCTTGTGTTGTTCCTCTCTGCCTGTCATCTCCCAAGGTCACACTATCTCCCTCTGCTTCCAGAGGAATTAGTCTTGGAAAGACTCCAGAGGTCATTTTCACTTCTCAGAGCTGTCAGACCAGGTCTTCACGTGTACCTTCATGACTCACTGATGGTTTTATCTGTATCTTACGTCATGCTGTGGAAAAGAAGAAGGAAGCAGGTGACATGACATGACTCGACTCCGTGAGCTGAGGCTCATGCCTCAGTCTCACTTTGGCTGTGAAACCAATTTGCACTTAAACTCAGATCTTGTGGAGCTCAGTTTCTCCAACTGTGAGTACTAGGCCAACAAGGCATGGCGAGGGACAAGTGGTATGTCTGGGGATGAGGATGCAGACAGTAAAACTCCTCCTTTGGTCCTGCTAATGAGCTCATATTCACCACATGACTGATGGCAGTGAATCCTCTGCTAATTCAAGACAGACTTCACCAGCACTCTCTGTCCTGCCCTTCATCTTTTTGTTTGTTTTTTTTTCCACATGTGTGCACACACACACTAACACTACAGTCTGCCCCTGCACTCTACCCTGTGAAGTGCCAGTGATGTAGAGGTTATCTCATATCTCAGCCTAAACTTCAGTGAGGGAAGTTTGAGTTCATTCTTTTTTTTTAAACCCCATCCTCCACCTTCATCTTCACACTGCCCCCCTTGTCCTCTGCCAGTAACTCATTGGAACCAAATAATCTGTCAGTCTCCTTGACCTTGTTAGTGAAAACCCAGCTGTAGGGAAAGAGTGGAGGATTACTAAGCAGTTTAAATTCTAAACTACAGGAACAACCATACATACCTGCTTTGCTGAAGCTAGCTGAGATGGTGCATGTTGATGTATTCACATGTGTTTCCAGCTCAGGTAAACTCTTCTTCTACTTGTTTTTAGTATCTTGTCTCAACATTTAAAATTCATATTTTTTTTAACTTTCAAAATGGAGAGTCTTTCTTTTTCTGGGTGTTTTTCTTTTCATTGCTGGCTGACACCTGAAAGACTTAGATATCGAAAAGGAAGACAGTTTGGGATTTAGAGCACTTTTTAAAAGACACAAACTCAGAACAAAGCCTCCACTAACTCATATGGAAGTTTATGTTAACTGCTAGATCAAGCCAGCATTCTCTGCATTTAAAAATTAATGTTTCTTCCCTTTTTCTGAATGATTTCTTCTCTCGCTGAGAGTATTTCCTAAGGTTGCTAAGGAGGGTAGAAGCATTAGTAATGCTCTGAGACAAGAGATAATGACTGACATTACCAGAGCACCACTGAGCAGGAAGACACATTGCTGGAAGGTTGTATTTGCAGTGATGAACTTGCCCTAAAGGCCATCAGAAGTGAGTCTGCAAGGGAAGGGCCCCTGCAGGCTCCAGCTTTTATAAGTGGCACTCTAGGAAGAGGCAGGATCTCATTACAGCTGTGAGGAAGCTCATGGTGCTGACGATTTAGCCAGTCATGCCCAAATGGGAACCTTCTGTTGAAATCAGGGGCATGGCATTGCAGGGAAAAGCTTATTCCGTGTGAGAAGTTCTTTTGACCCCCCTTGAAGACTAATCTAGGAGGTGGGGCAACAAGGAGCCATCAGGAGGCAATTAGCAAAACCTAACGGAGGCTCCGTTCTCTGTTTTTCAGATCGAAATGCTAGAGCACAAATACGGCGGCCACCTGGTGTCTCGCAGGGCAGCTTGCACCATCCAGACCGCGTTCCGGCAGTACCAGCTCAGCAAGAACTTTGAAAAGATCCGCAATTCCCTGCTGGAGAGCCGCATGCCGCGCCGCATCTCCCTGAGGAAAGTCCGCGTCCAGAACTCCGAGAGCTTCTCCGCGGAGAAAGCCCTGGTGGAGGGGTACAACTTTGTGGGCATCCCACTGGTGAGGTCCCCTTCCCTGCCAGCCACCATCAGTGGGGCACTGACTGAGCTGGAGGACTCCTTCACAGAACAGGTTCAGTCCCTGGCCAAATCCATCGACGATGCCCTCAGCACCTGGAGCCTGAAGACCATGTGCTCCCTGCAAGATGGGGGCTCGTACCAGATTAGGGAGACCTTCAGTGCTAGCTCCATGCAGCCAAATCAAGACTTAGAAGCTGAGTTGCAAGATCAGGAGAAGGAGGAAGGTCTCCTGCCAGATACTCTACCCAAGAGCAGCAGCACTCTCATGATGGCTTTTCGAGATGTCACGGTTCAGATCGACAACAAGAACATCTCTGTCTCATCATCTACCTCGGTGTCCATGGCAAACTGTCTCAGCAGCAATGACCAGGCTGGGCTCTCTCCAGCTACCAAGGCTGAAGAAAGCCCAGGAGAAGCGGAGGGAGAAGCCAGTGAACTACCATCTGCCCCAGAGAGCTTACCTGAGAGCAGCCTCCCTTGCACCGAGGTGGATGTCAGTGCCAATGGCACGGGGAGCAGCAGTGCCGAGCCGGATCAGATGGCGGTGCAGAAGCTCCAGTTTGATGCAAGCAGCGAGGCGGGGCAAAGCAAAGGCTTGGAGTCTGAGAACGCAGACAACTCAGAGCAGCTGAGCAGCAGCAGCACCTCCACCTCAGCCAAGTCAGCCTCTGAGGTGTCCTCAAAAGAAGCCCTGCAGGCCATGATCCTCAGTCTCCCGAGGTACCACTGCGAGAACCCAGCCAGCTGCAAGTCCCCCACACTTTCCACAGACACCATGAGGAAGCGCCTTTACCGCATTGGACTCAACCTCTTTAATATGTAAGTGACTCTCCCTCTGTTTCCCAACCTGTGTTATGCCTCACAGGAACAGATGATGGCAGGCCCTAGGTCTAGATCCATCTCCAGGGAAGTTTGTTCATATTCAAGGGCATGACCATCTGGGTATGAAATGCACAACACAGGTTGGCTTCCCAGAAGCTCTTTCCCTGAATTCTCCCAAGTACTGTTCTTCTCTTCTGCCTAACAGAGGAACAAGCCCATGAGTAGGTGCCCGTGCTCTCACAATTCACTGGATCTTCAGTTCCAGTTGCTGTCCATTTGGTATCCACCAGCTGAGCCTGGGATCACTCTGCTCCACTCTCCTGCAAAGGGACAAACATAGCTGGGACTGTAAACCCAGCCCTGGTTACTTAACATGGGGCAATTCCAAGTGAAAAGAGAGAGAGAGACAGAGGTAGAGCTGAGCTTAGCTAGCCCAGTATGAGTCATAATGGCAAAATTACATCTCTGGCTGTCATTTTCCTCTAGATACTTGGGATCCTTGGGTAGATTTTCACCTGACAGACCATGTTTAGTCACCTGTCTCTCACATATCTGAGTCTGATATCCTATGAGAAGGCTGTAGGTGTGAAAGCAAAAGCAGAGCAGAGGTTACCATCAGGGTCACATGTGGATTGGCAGAAAGCAGTTGAGCTCCCTTAAGGAGATTGATTTTTGATTAGACTTGTCTCATCTAGGCATGCCACTAGAAGTACTGGGTTTTGCTTTATCATCACACTCTCATATCTCTGTTTACATTTGAGTCCCCTAATAATGAGCATGTAATGTACCCCTACTAGGAGAACGTTTTTCCACACGTTAGCGTGGGCATTTTAGTCAAAGCAAGGACAGATCATTGTGCAATCCTGGGCAGAAGTTTTTCACAGGCAAAGGAGAAGTGCAGAGGATTTCTATATGTGTATACAGCCATGGAGGCTGTGGACTCCAGGAGGCAGGGACTAGGAAGAGATGTTTTTAGGGTTGGTCTCAGAGCACATCCAGAGGTGATGTTACGTCAGACAGATTTGGGACTCTTACAGGACTGAGAAGGACATGTTTCCAGTTCTGAGTACAGGTTGGAGGACAGGAGTGAGGAAAATAACCTGTTAGCTCTGAGGAATGGTGCCTTTCTTCAATCTCTGAGCAGTATCTCGGGGACATGTGGCTCCTCTTGTGACTTCCTATCCAAGGGGCTGGGAGGGCCATTAAGCTTTCTGCAAACCCTTTCCCTGCCTATTTCCAGGAAGATGGATATTTTGGGATGTGGGCACTGAGCCGCAGGGCACGGAGCTGAGGCTGTGTGTATGTGTGCACACATCCCTTCTCCTGGCTTTCCCTGGAGCAGGAGCTGAAATCTGGCAGTTTCTAGCGGAATCTGCCACAGCCTATCTGTCCCTGCCTTGCATTTTTGGAAGGCAGTGCTCTGGCTTGGAGCAGGCCTCTGGAAACACACTGATGCAGTGGCACTTTCCCCATCCCTGCTGCACCGGGAGGGGGTGAAATCCCCGGAATGGCGAGGGCTTCATTCTGCAGCACTGCTGGAATCGCTCAGCGTGTGTGGGCAGCTGCCTGCGTGGGCAGAGGGAAAGCCAGCGGGACGTGAGGAATCCCGCAGCATTTGCTGGCTCTGCTCAACACCCCTGCAGCACCAGAAATGAATAGCAGGGACCAGGCTCAGGAGAGAGGGGAGTAGAGTTGTGTCTGCTGCACATCTGGGTACAAGCTGCACGCTGCACTACATGGGATACATCTGCAGGTGTTTGGTGGCAGATGCTGTCAGGATTTTGTGGAGAACAAATTGAATCCTGGGGAAAAAAAAAAACTATGAAAGGCTGCTGTTAGTGAAAGAATATTTAAGTTATAGTCCAGGCAGTGCAGGAGGGCTGTCACAGCTGGACTGTTTTATCCTGCATCCTCTGATGGCATTGTGTGTACCATCTCTGCTGAAACCTGTGCATCTGTGCTAGTTTGTGCATTTTTCTGGCCAGATTCAGCTCTCAGCTCCTCTGGAGTGGATCCAAACTCAGTCCAGTGACTTTGGAGTCACGCTGGTGTAACTGAGTTTGTCCTCATGTTGTGAACACCATACTATCCCTTGCCAAATACCAAAGTGTGCAGGTGAATGTGAATTTTATGAAACTCTGTCACTTAGTTTGACTTGTGTCCCAACCATATCACGTTTGTACTTAGCAGGGAACTTTACCTGTACTCTTCAGTGGTGAACCAAGAGGTTTGTGTGATAAGGAAGGAGGTGTATTATTGTTTTTCCCTGAAGAAGGCCTGGGGTTTTCAGTATCATAACTTGCCCCTCTCCTATTTATAAATTTAATGGGCTGAATGTACTTGCAGCCCTCTCCCCAGGGATGTCACACTGCCCAGGTTATTTTCTTTTGACATTACAGAGTAGGCAGAACTATCTCATGCCCATCTACTTTTTACATGCCCGTGAGGCCCCTGTAAGGAGCAGGCCATTCTGCTGGATGCTGATCCCCTTATAGCTAGACATATGTTGCTCACCCACATACTTCACCACCTGACAATGTCACAGTCTGTGCCTGTGCATATCATGCCTTCACGTGCTCTGAAATCTCATCCTATTCTTTCCTCACCCCAGAAACTGCCTGAGCAAGCTCAATCCTTGAGCCTTGACAAAGAACCCTGAATTTGGATTAATGATGGAAGTATGACATCATTTCATGAAGTCACCCTCTCACCCCTCTCCACTCAGTAGCTCAGAGAACCAAAGAAATGTGGCAATCTTCCTGCCATTGCAGCGATTCACCTCAGCCCAGGGCCTCATGACAGAGAACCTTCTGTGGGGCAGGCTGAAATATAGGAGGAAATCTTCCTGCACAATACACACGTACCATTTGTTCTTGTCTACATTGTGAGACAGGCACCACATAGGCTCACAGCCACTCCCAGGGTACACAGGGGCTTATAAACCAGGGCAGGAACATGGGGAAAGATGTTTTATCAGGGCCTCTGGCAACAGAACCAGGGGTAATGGTGTTAAACTGAAGGAGGGCCAGTTTAGAGAAGATGTAAGGAAGAAGATTTTTACAATGAAGGTGGTGAAACACTGGCACAGGTTGCCCAGAGAGGTGGTGGATGCCTCATCCATGGAGATATACAAGCTTAGGTTGGAGGGATCTCTGAGCAATCTTATCTGGTGGAAAATGTCCCCACTCACTGCAGGAAGGTTGGAGTAGATGGCCTTTAAAGGTCACTCCCAACCCAAACCACTCTGCTCTGTAAGAGCTGCGTGTGCAGGCACAGACAGTGGCGCATTAAGAAGCAGAAAATCACTCCCACAGCCAGGCAATCAGGCCCACTCAGCACCAGGCCTGCTCTCAGAGAGATGCTCACAGCCACAGAGGGAGAAAAGCCCTCTGTCTGTCTGGGAGCTGCACACTGCTCCCTCCCTTCTTCTGACAAAGCATTTTCTGGGTGCCGTCTCTTACACACAAAGATTTCTGCCTGAGGGTGGGAATCAATAGAGAAGGGAAGAAAAACACAGCTAAGGGAAGTGGAGGAAGAGATAAGCAAACATGAGTATGGGATTTCTGTTTGGGCAGCCAACATCAGGCTCAGGTGAGGAAGATAAAAAAGTATCACTCAACAATGAACGTTGAAAACGTATGAAAAACTAAACTATTTTTTCATTGAAAAAGTGTCCACTTTTGGTTATCCCCCTTGGAGCTTTGAGCCTCATTTTACCACAGACCATGGCAGCAATGTCTCCTAAGTTTCTTCACAGAGGAAAGAGCCTTTGCCTCTGGAGCAGGTGGATGGCAGAAGAGTCACTAATGAGGCATGGATCAAAATGCAGCAGGATCCTTTGTGGCACTGGGATGCCCCTTGTGATTACCAGGTGACAGCTGGTGCTGCAAGTGACACAGCAGGTCCTAAGACATCAGCAGCAGCTAGGGGGGCACACAGCAAGTGACTTTTCCTCACCCCAACCGGTCCCATTCCTGACACACACGCAAACTCACAGGAGCCCAGGCACATCCCAAGGGCTGCACTGTTGCAAGCCATGGCCTGAGCCAGAGGCAACAATGCCTCCAAGAGGTCATGCAAACTCACCGTGTCTCTGTCCTTCCCTTCCAGAAACCCAGACAAAGGGATCCAGTTCCTGATCTCCCGAGGCTTCATCCCGGACACCCCCATTGGGGTGGCACACTTCCTGCTGCAGCGCAAGGGCCTCAGCCGCCAGATGATCGGGGAGTTCCTGGGCAACAGCAAGAAGCAGTTCAACAGGGACGTCCTGGAGTAAGTGTGGAAATCTCTTCCCCTCCTCCCTGCACTCTAAAGGAGTTGGCAGCCCGCTCTGTCCCTGGCTGCACCAGCAAGCACTTTGCTGTCCTCCATGTCCCTTCATCCCCACTCCTCAGGAACTCCGCCACTGCCAGTCCCTATCTGGCATCTCTCAACACATTCCCCAGCTATGTGTTTCACCCTACATGCCATCAGTTCTTTTATTTCAGTCCCTCCTCAGGAGGCCTGTGGTCACCCGACAGGAGCTCAGCACTGTCAGGTGGTAGAACCAGTGATGCTGGCAGGTTTGGGGGCTGGGAAACTCTTTGGCTGGGGACTAATCCATCCATATAAAGTACCTCTGATGCCTTCTGGGAAGTACTAAGATAGGCAGAGGAGGAAAAGTATCTGCTTCTCACTGTGAGACCAGCAGGGAGAAGTGAATGCTGGCTACATACTCAGTTCTCTTTCTGTCCAGGCTGGAAATTGGTGGCTCTTTGAGTTTGTCCAACTGCACTATGAGAATAATTACGAGGTCCTGTTTGTGGTGATGAGGAGGCCTGCATATGAAAACATGCTCCTAAGGGCTCGTCATTGCTGCAGCAGCCACAGAGCACTGAGGAGCATCCCCACTCCAAAACCTCAAACGAGCTGAGCTGCCCCTTTTCAGCACAAAATCTGAAGCTTCCTTCCTGCTTCTGTTCAGTAGCTGCCTTTGCTGTATTGTTACCTTCAATTCTCTCACCGTGACCCTCTCCTGGTCACAGGCATGCCTACACTCTCAGCCTGCAGCTCTCTCCTCTTTCAAGTCTAGCTCATCCAGAGACCCATTTAAAGGCATGACCAGCACTCAGCTGCATCTTTATTTTATTATGCAGAAGAACAACTCTTAGTAAGAGATGCCTTTCCATTAAGCAGGAAGTCCTTTGCACTGGGTCCTTTATTACATTCCCCCATTCTCCAGAATTTTCTCTATTTCCCTTGAATTTTGCAGTGGTTTGTCTTGAACCAAACTGCACAGAAGCTCCAAATCCCATCCACATACCACTTATACTACAGAGAAAGACTGGAGGATGCCAAAGTTCAAGAGCCAAATCTAGGTCTACATTTTAAAATTAATTCCAGCTGCAATTGCTGCTTCTTACTGCTGCAGGTACCTATCTGACCTTTGGTCCCTCTCTTTTTTTAATGTACTGTAGAAGTATTGATTTGTCCAGTCACAAGTCACGTGTGCTGTCCAGTCTCTTCACGCTGAGAACTACAATTAAAAGTAATTGCCTCTTTTCCTCCAGTAAGCATTGTGTGGGCTACTTTCCCTGACAAATAATCTGCTCAAGCCCAAACCTAGCCTCTGCACACACAGGGAAATATTGCAACAACAATAGCTGACACTTCCTTGTAATCCTAAATTTGGCATCATCCCTGCAAATGACCATGTTCTTCTGCCTCACATGGGATTACAAACTCAGTGTCAGCAGCTCCTGGGAACATCCCTATTGCCTGGTGTCAGACTCCCAGCCTCAGTGCCTGGGAGCTGCTGCTTTGGGGTTGCCTGTCCTGTTCCTTCATGGAGCACGGGGCCATGGAGCATGGAGCTCCGTGCATTGCATGGCCCTACTCCATCACGCTCATTACTCAAAGTTTCCACTGCCCCTCTCACGCTATCACTCCAAATGTTCAGTGAAAAAGTGACCTTGCTCATCCTTTTAACATCCATAGAAAAACAAGGCTCGAAGATGGGGGCCCGAGATGCTGAGGCTGCCTTGTGTACATGGATACATCTTGGGCAGGGACTGTGTGTGCCTGAACATGTACCAAACAACTGGGCCTGAGTTCGGGGTTCAAACCTGTGTCTGATCTCTCCAGGCAACAGATGATATGCTTGCACTAACAATCTGTGCCGCCATCCCCTCTTCACAATAAATGGCTGATTCGTCATCCTTAAAGGCAAAGAGAAAAGTAGATTTAAAATATATGCAGAGTGTTTTAAAATAGGAAAGGAAAAAAAACATGCACATTCAGCTGGTTGTAGCTGTGCCATTTGAAGGTACTTTCTTCCTGTGCCAGTTCTGAGCTTGGGAGTACGGTTGAGCATGGTTGGTGGGTTTTGCAAGCAAATTTTTTCATCAACTGCTTATGAGAGCTGGCTGGCCAATGGCTGCACACCCAGCAGCATGCCATGCATGGAAACAAGGCATTGAAAGGAGAAATCATGGCCCAGATTTATAATCCTGGGTATTTTTCCTGCCCATTCTGCAGGAAGAAGAGGACTGGCAGTGCAGTGTAGTGCGCTGGCATTTCCAGTGCACTGTATCTCAAGGGCTGGTCACAACTTATGAGCTGTTTCTATGGGAACAAGAGGCAGATCAAAGACCTTTTGGCATTTTAGAACTAAGACCTTGTCTGCTTCTCATTCCCCATCCAATTCCCATCAAGCTAGTCCAGGAACACTGACACAAGTTGGGAGAATAGACAGTGCAAGGGCTGTCTCGCTGTTCCCATATCCCCCCATGCTTAGCAGTGTTAAGGAGAGCACGTGGCTGGCAGGAGAGCTCATACAGTAGCTTTTACACAATTTACTCAACACCACAGTCATTTTTGTGGCCCAAATGGGCAGAAGAAGAACAGGCATATAGTCCTGCTGAGGTCAAATGCCAAGGCAGGGTGGCCTTGAACAGACAGTTGTGCTTGGACAGGCTCTGATCACCTGAAGTGAGCCAGCCTGTGTGCAGGCAGAGATGTCTGTGCTCTTTCACATCCCAAACCTGACCCTGGAGCTTCCTCTACCTCCCAAAAGCAATTTCAATTATTGATGCCACTCGCTGTGTTAGTTTAGCTTTCGCTCGATGTGAAAACTTATGTTGCAACTGTGTATTGTAAGCAACGTTTCTATTGCAGCCAGGTTGAATTAACCCAGCTGCATGAATAAATAATAGGACAGCTTTTAAAACATCTGCAAAATTGTCAGCCTCCCTTGTGCATTTGAAGGCAGGGCAGAGCTGCCCAGGTTACAAACTCCAGAGTCAGCTATAATGTCCAGCCTTCAGTCTGTGCTCTGCAGAGTTCTCTTGACTTCTGCAGGCATTAAAGCTGTGCTGGCTGACAGAGCAGCCAACCTCTGCCCATTCCTGCTGTCAAACAGCAGAGCTCAGGAGTGCAGAGCAGCGTTTGGCACCGTGAAGATGGTCCCACTTTACTGCCCACCTAGTAAAAGTAAAACTCCAGAGAAGTGCTATGGGGGTTGCAAAGCCTTTTATGTGAAAGAGCAGGGGTTTAGGTGAGGTAAGCATTTTATGAGGATTGAGCATTTTGGAGTGCTATTTTGCCATCACACATCTTCATGCCCAGCACCTGAATGCCATGAAATTATAATCTTCCTTCCTTCTTCCTGCTCTTATCTTTCAACCTTTAACTGATTTCCTTGGAGCTCAAGAGAAGTGTCTGGATAATTCACCAGTAGTTCTACACGCTAGCCAGAGGAACAACAGAGAGAGCAGGAGATTTTCAACATTTTCTGCCTATAATTGACACACATGCATTGATAACACTGAACCACTCAGATCTGTCTGTTTAGGAAGATGCAGCATGTAATTTTCTTGTTTAGAAAAGACTTCAGTCTTTAAAACTACGATTTATCTCACCTGGCCACCACCAGGTTTAGTGTCTTCTAGAAATTTATGAATTCCTTTTGTCAGTGGAGAGACACAGGGCCCTCGAGAGTGTTGTTTTTCTTGGTGTGCCAGTGTAGTCAGGACGTGCAGCTTTTAGGCATTTTGTGTTACAGGGCACAAATCCCACTTGTAACCTATTTTAAGCATCCCACAGAATAACCATTCACTGTGATCACCATCCCACAGTAAGATCCAAGAACCTCCTTCCACTGGCTGTCCTGCAGCCAGCCAGAGGGAGTCACTGGGAACCTGCCTCAGGGTTTCAGCATCGACCACTCCAGGGAATACAGCTGGAGAGAGGTGGCCTGGCCCATTAAAGGACCAATGTGGTACTGAGCAGATCTATTTGTCAAGTGCTACAGAAAAACAATTCTGTTGCTTTGAAAAAATTAGGCCCAAAGCATTAACACTTACTTTTAATGTGGGGCACATCATCATTCTTGCATCCTTTCTTCATTCTGTTTATTTGTTGCTTTTCTTCTCCTTCCTTCATACTTTCCTTCACTTTAGATCCCCTCCACCTGTTCCTGACTCAGGAATTGCTTCCATTTATAGTCCATTCATGAATAAGATAATGTGAATGATTTCATGGATGCAATCAGCTGTGCTGGTACTGGATGGTTTGTGTTCAGCTCATGGGACGTGGAAGTGCAGATGTGGCTGTCCCGGTGCACTTGTTGTCAGAGGAGAAATGGGCAGAGATTCCAGCACAGGAGACATTGTGCTGAGTTGGGGGCTGGTTGGTGTTAAGAGTGGAAGTTGCTGTTGGAGACATTCTCCCTGGGGCTGAGCAGGCCTCCTGTCTGTCAAGCCTGTGTTGTCTTCTCTTTCTGTCACGGAAAGTCAGGGGAGAGAAAAGCTGCTCTCAGTAAGTGCAGAGCTGGAAGCCCAGCAAAGGGACTCAAAAAAATAACCAGTCTCTCAAAAAAGAGTTAGGTTTCTCTTGGGCAGACAGAAGGGACTCGTCAGGTTGGCCCAAACTAGCCTTCCTTCCCCCTCACTGAGGATGCTACAGAGGATCAGTAAGGGACTTACAACACAAGAGGGTTTGAGCAGGAGCTAAGGGCGTGATGGAAACAGGACAGAGGGAAGAACGTGTTGGGTAGTTCTGACCTCCTGCTGCAAGCAGGGCTGTAGCACACACCAAATGTGAGTAAGAATGCAGGCCAGGCCTGTGCAGGCTGAAAGGTGCAGCTTGAGTCTGCCTAGTCCCCAGGGAAGGAGTAGATTCCCAAGTCAGTAGCCATGTGAGCTACCAACAACCATGGCAGGGTGAGTAGGCATGACAGCCCTGGGGAAAAACAGGCAATGCACGTCCTGTAGCATTGTCCAGAAAGGGGAGACTGTGGGAGCTGTGGTCTCCATTGCAGAGACTGTCCTTCCCAAGAGGGTGGGGAGGGCAGGACTGGGACACACACCTGTCTGTGCCCACTGGTGCATGCATGGAATCAGGGAATCCTGTTACCTTTTCCTTCTGTTCAGTTCACACGTGCAGGGCAGTCTCCTTCCAGGGAGCTGAGCTCTTCTACAATTCACCCAAATCCTGATTTACCTTCAGAAAGCTTGTAGAATTAGGCAGACTTAGAAAAGGGATGGTTTTTATTAATATCTTTGTGCCTTGTGATTTTAAACTTTCCACCTGGCTGCCTCCCTCCCCGAGTGGAGGCTGCAGGTTCATTACAGATGCTTTTAGTTGCATCCCAGCTCCTGCTGCATTGTCACCTGAGCGGAAAAGCTGGAAAATAGGTCATTACACTTGGGTGAGCAGATCCCAGCCCCACATGATACAGCTGCTTCCTGTCTTCACTGAGCCCTTTTGCCACAGGCTTTTTTTGCCATGCTCAGCCCTGTGCTAAATCCTCGCAGCCCTTCTGCTCTTATGACCACCCACTTTTGGGGGGACCTTTTCCCTGTAGCCTAGGAGGCTACAACAGAGACAATAGCTAAGCATAACAATGCACCTCAGAGCCCACTCTTTGGTCCTGGAACCTGGTGAGGAATTCTCTGCTTGTTGTTGCGAGGTGCCTCAGGGCAGATCAAACTCCTCACGTACACAGGTGGCACAGGAGTCCTCATCCCCCACCATCTTTTTTATGAGGCAGGGAGCAGTGCTCTTCCTGCTCACTTTAACAACATGATCCAAATATCCAAAGTCATATCCTTGCAGACAGTGGGCTAAATGAATCCCTGGATGCACTGCGAGCTCAATTTGTGTGGCTTCTTGCAAGTTCATGGGCAGGAAGGAGTTGAAACATGAGATTTTTTTAAGGTGATTACTGTGTCCCTGTATCATCATCCCTCAAGCCTCCTGGTGGTCCTGGAATGGGCATCTCACAGGTGTCCAGCTGTCTGTGGAAAACTGAACTCAGCACTGGTTTTGGCATGTGCACAAAAGCTGTTTGTTTTATTCCGTGGATGCACAGAGCCACCCACTCTTATATCCTGTGTCAGCTTCCACGGCCTCTAGCTTGGAAAGAAAAGACCTCCTTGCTCTGGTTTCACAAAGAAAAGTTGTGCTGCACTTCAGGGGATGTCTGACACAGTTACCAGAGTGCATTTGGAAAGTTAATGCAAGTCTGTGCAGGAATCTGAACTCAGGGAAGGCTGCAGAACTTCCAGCTGTCTAGAAGAGGAGCAGGAACATGACAGACCCATAGCACGAGGGTGTTTGGCTCTTTGAAGGGACTTTGCTCTGTCAAATTTGCACCCAAAAAGTATCAGACAAGTCTGATCCACCTTTCTTTCTGCCTGTCTAGCAGCAGAGATGGCAGCCTGGTACCTGATGGCTCCTCTAGGAGCTGTTCTTCAGACCCTTGGCACAGGATTTGTCAGATAAATCAAATCCAAGCACAGGCTGACTTTGCTTGAATCAAACATCCTTCCTAACCTGTCCTTTCTGCCTGGTCAACTTTTCTCAGTAAGCAGGACTGGGGACACTGTTCTTTGGGCTGACAGACAAATGGAAGAGACCCTGAGGAATTAGAATTTACAAAGTAAACCTGCATCAGTCAGTCTGTGAGAGAAACCCTCAGAGGAGAACCCGAGCATAACTCATGTAGCAATGCCTGCTTGAGTTGGAAAAGAGCTGTGAACAGCTTCCTTGTCCTACTTGTCCTAATGAAGGCTCGATGCTTTCTGTAATGAGGACATTGAGTTTATTACTTGAGATTTGTACACAAGGGGGAGGATGTGTTAGGACAGCCTGTGAGGATGGGGAAAGACTGATCAAAGAGGGAAGGGGTAAGCAAAAGACAGATGATTTAGTGCTGGTGGATTGTGGTTAGAGGTAACCTTAGTGGGTGTCCCTGGGGTGTGCAAGGACTCAGTGTCCACATATCTGGAAGCAGACAATAGCAGCAAAATCACCGGGGTCACTGCTGAGAAACTCTGCACACTGGAAAGGATTAAAAAAGAATAACAAAAGCCCAAGTGCAGAGGTGGTTGCAGCTGTGAACACAATAATGACTAACAAGAGGAAAACTGTTCTTACTATCAAAGATAAATTCCAAGAAGCAGAATGCCTTGATGTTAACCCAAGGGACTGAGTATAAGTATGAGAAAAATAAAAATAACAAAGGAAAGAGGCAGTGGGGGAAGCTTTTCTTGTTGCCAAGTGTTTCGGCCGTCCACCTCTTGGAGAGATAAAAAAAAATATTTCATGGAAGATTTCCTATGAGAGCAGTCCCTTTGCTTCTCTTCCCTTGCTCCCTGTTTGTTTCTGAATTTCGATTATATCGACTTTGCGCAGAGAAAGAGCCCACAATTCCTAGCTGAGGTTGTAACAAGTCCAACCTCAGAAGATACAAAGCATTTTATGTTCAGTCAGAGCTCTTGGTAAGTTATTCTGTGGGTGTCACCCCAGTTAAATGATGATTACTCCTGAGTCAATAAGGCAGTGGAGGAATGCACAGACGTCTCTGAGCATTTGAACTCCATCCCTCAGCCATTTGAGGCATTGTGCAACAGATTTTTATTCTAGCAAGGCACTCAACAGCTTAGTTCACAAACCACTTCCCAACAACCCACAGCAAACTGCAGCACTTAGAAACGACCAACAGACACACCCCCAGTTTATGTCAAAAAGGAAAAAGCAACTGGTAACAGCACAGCCCTCCATTAGTAGAGATTTCTGTGGCAAAATTGCCAGATAATCCTAGGAAACAGAAGAATCCAGAAGAGAGCTAATCACTTGTCCCTCTTCTGTCCCTGTACCACTGCCCATACAGTCCCAGACAACCTGTCTTGGGCAAAATGTCCTCCTTAATAATCTTAAATTTGGGATCAGTTTATCCTTTACCACACGACAAAGCAACCCAAACACAATACAAAGAATTAAATAAAGGGGTTATGGGGCTAATAGAAGTAGCATCCAAGGTACAGAGAAGCAGAAGATATCAAGTTCTTGAATTTTTAATGCACTTCTAATATTAAGGTAGTCCCATTCAGTAACTTTGTGTTTAAGAAAGGTTTAAAGGAAATAGGATTTTGGCACATGTGATTTTCTTCATCTGTCAGATAGAATTTGTGTTTTGAAAATTTATTTTCGGAAAAGAATAATGACAAGCAGGAAGGTAAATTGTACATACCAAAGTCAGTGGAAAGTAGATTAATTCAATGTCTGTCTTTCTTAGAATAACTAGTTTTCTAGACAGAGGACATGCAGAGCATAATTCTAGATTTTCAGCAAAGCTTTGAACACGAGAAATTTTTTGTTGAGAGTGGAAGGGAGAGAAATTAGCAGAGGAATCATAAACAGGGGAGTGAATTGGCTGATACAGACATTAGTGCCTACATACACTGCTGAAATGGGAAACTGGGCCCAAGGGACATTATGAACAGGGGTTTCTGAGTCTAGTCTTTTGATTAATGCTTGCAGTAATGACCTGAGCACAAAAGGTAGAAATATGCTAACAGAATGTGCTGAAGCCACATGGTGCTGTCATTACAAGTGACTGAAATATCTTGCAGTAAGAAAAAGAATAAGTAGGTTGTTTGACTAACACAGAGAGAGAGACCAAGAACTGTAGTGGTAGGGTTTGAAGACTAACAAAACCTTTATAAGATGAGAATGCTTTAGTGGGAAATGAGAGAGGAGTCATCCCCTTCTTGGGCTATCTAAACTGGCCATGAATTTCCAGTGGGCAGTGAATCATGTCGAAATGCAAAGCGACACTTCGAGCAGGTGATGTTGCATGTTATCTCTGACAACAGCTCCCATTTCCTTTTTTCTCTGAGCTGATTCTGGTCTTATTGGTATTGACACAGGTGTCTAAATATCCATATTAATATAGATGTCTAAATATCTATATAGATCCAGGTAAGTATACATATATATGTGTGTGTGTGAATGTATATGCTGTCTGTGGTGTGATATGTACATATCACAATGTACACATACATACACACATGTACATGAACATATAGGAAAGCACAAGAATTGCTCACCAGATGTGTAGGATGCAGGAATCACGTCAGTGAAATCACTGCCCTTGGTAACCAGGATCCAGGAAGCCACGGCGATGCCTTAGGGCCTCTCCCTTGGGATTTCCCCTGAGGGCTGGCTCTCAAACCACGGTGGACGAGCCTGCCACGGGAAGATGTTCTGATGAAGGCTGTGTCCCCCTCTCACAGCTGCGTGGTGGACGAGATGGACTTCTCAGGCATGGAGCTGGACGAAGCCCTGCGGAAATTCCAGGCCCACATCCGCGTGCAGGGGGAGGCGCAGAAGGTGGAGCGGCTCATCGAGGCCTTCAGGTAAGAGGAGGAGCCCTGCAGCCCCCCTGCTGCAACCAGGGGAAGCAGGGAGCACGGCACAGCCGAGGCAAAGGGACAGCAGCCGTGGAGAGGATGTCCACGGGCTTCCCTGCCAAAGAGGGCGATCGTGGAGGGGTTCCTGAAGGAAGGAGTCCCCTGTGCCACTGCTGCAAGGTCACAGCTGTGGCCTTGTCGGACGTTCAGTGCAGGAAGGGTAGCAGGGGCCAGTCCTGATGTGGCCAGCAGCAAGGGATTCCCTGTTCATTGGTGACTCACAGGAAGAGGAGCTGAGGGGCTTGCAGGGCTGCTGGGTTCTCCCTCGGTGCATCCGGAGGAGTGCTTTGTGCTCAGCAAGGCAGGCTGGAGCAGACACCTCCCGTATTACACTCGGGTACTGGCACACTCTGCGTTGTCCTCTGCAGTCTCACTTGTTTTTATGGTTCCTGAGGACAAGAAGGCTGAAGTTTCAGTGGCCTGCTTCAGCCATTGATGGGGAAACTTGCCTTCAGATAGCAGTGGGTTCCTTCTCTTATGTGTGAGAAGTGCAGTGAAAGGAGGAATGTGATTGCCAAGCTGGAGAAGAGGGCTCCCATGCTCCATGTTAAGTGTGTGCATCCCTCCTGCTGCAGCCAGAGGTACTGCATGTGCAACCCAGATGTGGTCCAGCAGTTTCACAACCCAGACACCATCTTCATCTTGGCCTTCGCTATCATCCTCCTCAACACGGACATGTACAGCCCCAACATCAAACCTGACAGGAAGATGATGCTGGAGGACTTCATTCGCAACCTGAGAGGTGAGGATCCTGCCTTAATTTTTTATTTTTTCCCCTCTTGCTTTTCTAAATTCTGCCTAGATGAAGGCAGGAAAAACATAGTGGAACTGCTTTTGTCCAGGTCTTCTGCTGCTTGTGTGTGAGCCTGACATGGAAGGCTCTTTAAGATGCCTTCTTGGGTGCTGGGGAAGGGAAATTCTAATTAGCTTTGTTTTCTGCAGAAAGCTCTCCAGCCTTCTCAGAGACCAACAATTTTCCTTTGAGAGATGGCTTCATCTTTTAAGATGTCTCATTGCTTGAAAACAGTCCACTGTATTAAATTTGCCTATTGTTCTTAGATCCATCCTTAGACCCTGCTGGGTTGTGCTAAACAAGCCCTACTTGCTGCTTTGAATATATGAACACATTTTCCTTTTATTCAGGCTAAATCTTCCTCTTCTTAATTGCCTGCAATTACTTATAGTAACTGTAGGTGTGACAGAGTTCATGCATACATTACCTCTTTGCAATTTCTGATACCTCAGTTCCCCAAATCAATTTTCTTCTATTTTCAAGGTCGATCCTTTCCATCCTGGTAATAGGTTGTTAAAAGCACTTTTTCAGATGTGGTCACAACTCACTCATATATAAAGCTACTGCCTTGTTCTTATTTTCAGATCCACTAATGCAGCTTTGTATTGTTTGGCCTTTTTGACATCATGTCTAGACAAATTATTGTCTAATTTCCCAGCCATATTCACTCCTAGGTCATCCTAGGTCAGCCATTTTCCAAGTTTCTTTTACTGCACATCTGCAATTCAGATAACACTCCCTCAAAGTTTTTCCAGCATAAATCCCTTTCTTTTCTGAAGGTTTTATACTTGTCTGGGTTCCTTTGGCTTGTTTCTTTGTCCTGATTGCTGTTCAGAAAGTGTCATCTCAGCCTCCCACACTTTCCACGATTTGTCACCTGCTTCAGACTGGTATAATGTGACACTGAGGCCCTCTTTCAAGTTGCTGAATGGGGCTGCTCCCTGCCATCATCCCCTTTAGTATTACAATTGATATCACTAACAAAAGAGGGTTTTTAAAAAAAAATGTTAACTTACACTTAGAATTGCCTTAAAATCTGTCAGTTCACACCACAGTGAATTAAATCAGCATGAAGGTCACTCACCTCCGGTGTGCAACACACCACAAAGCATTAGAGCAAGTCAATGTCA
Source organism: Regulus satrapa (assembly GCA_013396955.1). Classification (NCBI taxonomy): domain Eukaryota; kingdom Metazoa; phylum Chordata; class Aves; order Passeriformes; family Regulidae; genus Regulus; species Regulus satrapa. The sequence continues at coordinate 171,453 of VWZN01016110.1, forward strand.
CCCCATCACAGAAAAGGAGACAGTTCAATCCAGACTCACCTGCAGGCCAGTGCCCGGGCCAGCAGCTTCAGCAGCCTGTGTTCCAAATGCTGTTTGGGATACATTTGCAAGGAGGTAGGTAAGGGAGCCAGGACATCTCGATGCCTTTCCATTTCTCAGCAGTTCCTCACCTGCGTCACTCGGGATAGAACATCTCAGAGCAGGGAGCTGGAGGGAATGCAGAGAAAATCAATATAAAATGACTGGAGGAATTCAGCCCGGAGGAAAGACGGGCAGCTTGGCTTGCAGTGTTTGGCTCAGGGAAGGGTGAAAATAACCTTTTCTGCCAGGCTCTGAAGGGTCAGACAGCAAAATCTGGAGAATTATCTAAGGCGATGGAAAAGAGGAAAGGGGCAGGGTCAAGGCAGAGATCCCACAAACAGAGTAGCAGGAAAGCATCATTCTTAGGAGACAACACAGAAGGAAAATGGTGGAGGTCACCAAGCAGACAAGGAGAGCTGATGCTTGCATTGGCAGGAAGGGCTGCTGAATCCCATCATAGGCCTTCTCCACATCTAGCACTTCTGATGATACAAAATCAATGCAGGGCTTGCTGCTGAGTGCCCCAAGATATATGAATGTGAAATCGTGGCTATAAAACCTCAGGGGACACATGGAAAGGAGCCACCATGCAGAGCAACAGAATAATGAAATCAACTGCATTGGCTTTAGAGGTGTCAGTCTCTCTTGCTGGTGCATTAGATGCATTAGAGAAACAAAGGAGACAGCCTGAAGTGAAGTATTGCTATTCCCCTTCAGCCTTCCCAGCACAGCAAAGTGCAGAGGGCTGCCAGGGACCACTGGTTCTTCCCTCCCCTTTTCTCTCTGGCTGGCCTGCCCAACGTTTTCTGTGTTTGGCAGGGGTGGACGACGGTGCTGACATCCCTCGGGAGCTGGTGGTGGGGATTTATGAGAGGATCCAGCAGAAAGAGCTGAAATCTAATGAGGACCATGTGACTTATGTCACCAAAGTGGAGAAGTCCATAGTTGGAATGAAAACGGTGAGCCCCCATAACCCTGCTGGCCCCCACTCAGCCCCTCTGTTCCCCCCCTTCCCTTCCTTCCCTCTTTTCTGTGTTTTTCCTCTATGCCTTTCTTCTCTTATGTAATACTTCACTTGCTTGTCTCTACAAATTTACTCCTTTTTCTCCAAATTCTTTATTTCCTGCTATCTCATTCTTTCCTAATTCTGAGGGATCTCCTTAGCCAGAGTTTACAGTATCTAGTGCAGTAGTTGTTTGCCCATGAATTTTACTGCAGGTCCTGCCTGCCAGTGCTCAGCTGATAGCTCTGCAGCGTTTCAAACTTTCAAGCCTTTTAAGGGTGTAGGAAGTGAAAGGCAAAGTGACAGGAAAGGATTTTATCCATCTGTCTCTAATGAGTTCCCTAAAAATTGCTGGGGTTAAGAGATCCCCAAATGCACAGACAGCTTCTTTGGCAGTAACCAATCTGCAGTGCAAAAACGTACATACTCTTTCTGTAAAACAAAGTAGAAGGATTTCTTAAAGCCCAGGAAACTTGGGGATGCCCAGTGGGGTGAGAGAGGATGAGCAGTGACCGAAGGATTGGAAGCCAGAGGTGGGGTGTGTGAGCAGGAAGATGGGTGTTTAGCCTGCCCCCTGAATTACCCGGCTCACAGAGGCTTTCTCTGTCACTGCACCAGCGGGAAAACTGATGGCAAGGAGTGGTGGTGAGGAGGAGATTCGTCAGGGCAGAGTGGGATTGTCTGAGGGTGGGGGAGACCCACAGTGGCCCCTCCTTCAGCCCCTGCGTGCCCTTGTGTGCTCTCTGCAGGTGCTGTCGGTGCCCCACCGCCGGCTGGTGTGCTGCAGCCGCCTCTACGAAGTGACCGACGTCAACAAAGTGCAGAAGCAGGCAGCTCACCAAAGGGAAGTTTTCCTCTTCAATGACCTGCTGGTGGTGAGTGTGCTTGGGCAATTAGGCACTGAAATAATGAAACCTGCCCCGGTTTCTGTAAGGAAATCTAAAACCAGCCCACAACAACCATTTCTCCCCTGTTCTAAGGACGGCTCCCAGTTCATCAGCATTGTAAGACACAGCTCGGGACCCTTCACTGTTAAAAACCTGCTGAATCTAAAACTCCAGTAACCCTTGAAAAAACCAACTGTCACATCCCACAGCCTTCCAAGAAATGTCATTGCTCTCTCTCATGCCTTTGCCAGCAGGGAGGTTCGTTTCATGAAAGGGAGGTTCATTTCTTTGTTTGTACTGTAGTAGACAGAGCCCTCTCAGGCACTTTAAATCCTTTCTGCCAGACACTTTAAAATCACTGCCTTCTAACAGGCAAAAGGCTGGAGCAGACTAGATAGTACTTACCAGACCCCCGAATGTGTAGAGTATTTTTGAAAGTGTCCTGTCCCAGCAGTGGAATTAGGCAGGTTCAGGAGAGCAGAGTTACACTGAGACTGGAAGGAGGCCAAACAAAATGAAGTTTGCTGAATTTAAGGCCAAAGTGAAACTATACTATGGTTGCAGCAGAGGCAGGATTAAGCCCAAATCCTTTTGTAGAAAGAGAGGGTAAGAGAGCTTTACCCACCTATTCCTCTGCAGCCATTTGCACAGCTGTGGCCCTGGGGAGAGGATCTGCTCCTTGCTATCCCTCTGCTCCATGGGATAAACCGGATCCACAAGTACCAGTGCTGAGGTACAAGGGCAGCACAGCTTTCTCATATGCTCTTGTTCCCAGCTCTGAGGTATTTATGACAGGCTTCCCTTTGCCTTTTCATCTGCTCCTTGGTGAAGTGAATTACCCATTCGAAGTCAGAAATGTGCTAATCAAAAAGCCAGCACCTCTGGGAGGGAGCTGAGTGGGCCCAGGGCAATGCCTACAGGATTCCAGGAGTGTTGTTACAAGTGCAGCATTCCAGGCAGCTCTCCAGCAAAGAGCAGGTCATTCAACAAGCATTGCTCCCAGGTACACTTAACAGAGCTTGCAGAAAGCTTTTTTTCCTTTGAGCAGTTTGCGTCATTCTTTCCTCAGTGTTCCCCAGCACCAATGATGCCTCTCTCCCTCCAACAGATCCTCAAGCTTTGCCCGAAGAAGAAAAGCTCCTCAACGTACACATTTTGCAAGTCAGTCGGCCTGCTAGGGATGCAGTTCCATCTCTTTGAGAATGAGTGTAAGTCCACTGCTCCTGGGTTTCCTGAAGGGGGTTGGCAGGGAAAAGGAGAAGGGTGGAGGGGTGAGTCTGCATTAGGAGAGAGATTCTATGAGTTAAAAGTGGAGGAGAGAAAACTGAGGCTTGCTGCCAAGGAGATCCCTCTTTAGGCACACTGTGATGAGAAGAAGCTCCTGGTACCTCTCCTAGGTTTGGGCATCTGCAGAAGGGCCTCACTGAAGGATCTGGCTTGTCATGGGGGCAGGGACAGCACCAGTGGTGAAGACTGGGGGAACCAATCCCCACATCCACCTGTCCTACTGAGCTCCCAGAAGCCAACTGTGCAGAATCTTGTTGATAGAACTGCTGCTGCCAGCTTTAGCCCCTCTCCCCTCTGGCCAAAAGTCACAGCCCCCACTGCTTGCCTTTGATGCTGACAGAGGCTCAGGTGCTTCTGTCACCTCCCTGCACAGTGCTGTGCTGTGCTGAGAGCTTCCCAAGGCACAGGCAGAGCCCTTGGAACAGCACCCACCAAAGCATGGCGGGAGGCCAGCCCTAGTCAGCCTGACCTTGATGGTCTGGGAATAGAGCCATGATGTGTCATGATTGGGGCTGGTTGTGCCGTGGAGGAATTCCAGAAACAGGCAGGCCTCCTGCTGGCACAGGCAGAGGGGCAGCACAGCAGTCCCAGGCAAGTGTGGCTGATGCCCCTGGGGCTTTGTGAGCACATGGAGAACATGCTGCAAGGAAGGCAGAATGTAGCAGCACTGTGGCTAAGCTTTTTCCATCCCTCCTCTACTCCACTGGCAGCGTGAGTCACCCTGCCATCACCCTGCTCTGCAGGATGCAGAGGCTCCACACATCCCTGTGTGAACTAAAGGGCCATTCATACCTGAGCATCCTCAGAGGCACCGTCAGAGCTGGAATCAACCTTCATGACTGTCCCGGGAGTGCCCAAAGATCTTCTGGCAAAGGCGTCCTGTTGTGTATCCCCTGCAGAGAACAGTAAAGCAGATGGCACAAAGATCTTGTGATCTGAACAGATGACAAAGGGTGGGAAGAGGGCTTGGCACGCAAACGGGGGGAGCTGAGGGCTGGCTGAAAAATAACAGGTTAGGCCTTGGCTTGTTTGAGAAAGACTGATACAGGAAGGCTAATAAAGGAAGGCTGCCCATGGAAGGCAGGCAGCCAGATGTAGGAGAATGGAGGAGAAGCAAAAGCAGGACAGGGAAAGACAGAAATTAAATTTAGAGAAATATGGAAGGAAAGGAGGAAAGGAATTGAAACCACCAGCCATTGAGCAAATTATAGAGGAAGTCCAGTCAAAAGTGTGGCAAGTTCTCTGCACTCTCGTGTTCTCCTGGTCCTGTTGGATGAATCTCCACTCATCGCCTCCCTGCACACAAACCTGATCTTTAAAACATAAGGCCTTTTGCTGTTATATTTTCACTCTCTGGGCACAGCCTTTCATTTACATTCCTGTGTGTTTTGCTGTGGGGAGCAGAGACCTACAAACACATTTCTTTCCCTACACCATTCTCTCTGCACAGTGCAATGAGCTCCCCACCTATGCTGTGCCAAGACCCCTCCTCTGTCATCTGCAGATGAAAGGAGAGCCTGGGGACAAGTCCTGCCACTATGGATGCAATGGCTTTGACACCAGGAGACAATCTCTCCTGCTGCATCTCCCACAGGAGGAGCAGTGTCATTGGCCTCATAAACACTGTTTGCTCTTCCACAGATGGAGAAGGGCTTTGCAGTCCTACCTCTGTGCTCAGGTTGCCAGGGCCAGTGCTGCACTAAGAGTAACTAAGAGCTAGACTTCTCTGGTCCTGGCAGCACTCTGGTGCTGCTGACACTTGCCTTGTTGCTGCAGCTTGGTCCTTCTGTTCCCTTGGAGGGCTGCAGTGCTGCAGGTTCCCACAGCTGGCAGTGTGACAAACTCTGGGTGTGCAATTCCATTGGACTCATGATGGAAACTCTCTGTCCTTCAGATGTACCAAAACAACCAACTGCTCCATCAAGAATGCCTAACACCTCTTTATTTTGTTGACACATCTTCTTTCAGATTACCCCCATGGCATTACACTGGTGACTCCGGTTTCAGGCTCTGAGAAGAAACAGGTACTACACTTCTGTGCTCTGGGTGCTGAGGAAATGCAGAAGTTTGTGGAAGACCTGAAAGAGTCAATAGCAGAAGTGACAGAACTGGAACAGATACGAATTGAATGTAAGGGTCTCCCATACAATTCACACTCCAGTGCCATCACACCTCACGTGACTGCGAGGGGTAAAGGGCAAAGGAAGGGTTCTTCAGGAACAGGGGCAAAGAGGATGAGAGGCACAAGTCTGCACAGGATTGTTCCTGGGCTCACTGCTAGGATGAAAAAGCAGCCAGGCTCTGTGACCACCAGCCAGCAGGAGAAATGGAAGGATTTAACTACTTATGATGCTTATGAAACAGGGAATGTGATACAGTGGACTGGAATAGGGAAGCTTAGGCTGTCACACCCAGAAGATTCTTCTCTGTCCCATACTCCTTTGACTCTGAATAGCTGGGATAGATCTCATACCTTTAACAGAGTTGTCCTGAGGGCAAGCAGTCTGTGTCAGTCCGTAGCCTTACACAGACAAGATGTCCATGTGGCCTTTGATGGCCTTTCTGTGTACAAGCCGATGAGCCAAAGAAGCTCAGCTTCAGTGGTCCCCACCTGTGCAGCACTAGCCAGTCCTGTATAAATGTAGGTCATACATAGAAGGTCCTACAGAGATACATAAGTTTCTCCGCATCTTAAATCCTCACCAGTTTCTGTTTTTCCTTGGCGCTTCCTTTCTCCCTTCTCGGCACTCACTTGTGATTTCCTTGCACTGATTCTCCTTGCTGACTTCTCATTTTGCTCCTTCAACATGCTGGTGACCCTCCCTCCATCCTTCTCCTCATTTATTTCCAAATGTTTGTTTCACAGGGGAGCTGGAGAAACAGCAAGGGATGAAAACTCTCTCCTTAAGGACCAATGGAGCCCAGATGGAACTGCAGCCTAAGCAAGGCTCTCCAACAGGTAAGAGGGCACCCAGCTTCTCTTGGCCAGGAAGTGCTGCCTTTGCAAACGTGTTCTCACTGATTCCTGTGAGAATAACTACAAAAAGAACTGTCCCATTTTGCATCCTTTAGCCTTGGCCAAATTGTGGAAATATAAGAGCACATACATTCTTCAGATACCCTAGAAAAACCCTTGAAGTCTCATTACCCAGTCAGTTGCTGAAATATCTGGTAAAGAGGTGTTACTGATAGAGTATGGGTAGTTTCTGAAGAACCTGGCCCAATTTTGTTCCCTGAGTTGGTAAAGCCTACCCCACTGAACAGCTAATAGGTTGCAAGAGGGTCTGGATTGGCCTTGCAGCTCTCCCTTTGACTCTCCAGTCCACAGTGTGAGGGCCAGATCTTGGCTAGAGGGGCAGACCTCATGAGTGAGATCTTTTGTTTTATTTCAAAGGCAAGAAGGATTTGGGGGAGAAGGTCTCGGACAGCACAGTGGAGGTAAGTAGAGTGCAGAGCAGCTGAGGTAAGTAATTCTCTCTCACTTCAGCTCTTCTCACATTCTCTGTTGTTTCTTTTCTCAGGTTTTAATCAATGCCTCCCCAGCCAGACTGACAATTTTACCAATTTCCAGAGATACAATTAAAAGTTACTGCTAGGACGGGTAATACAACTTTCAAATCCAAACTAAACTTCAAAGCATTTTCAATCCGTTTTTATAACTGTAACATCCTTCATGGACCAAGCTCCCAAACGCTGTAGACTAACCCACCCCACTGCTTCTGGGGAGACTGAGAACCCCACTGAGGACTTCCCTGACATGCTAACTCCATGCAGCATCACATGCAAATTCCCCACAGCCCAGCTTCCCTGCACAATCTCTGCAGCTCTGTCTCTCCATGCCCCTAAAGGGGAATAAGCTTGGCCTCTGTACACCAGACTTTCCTTACAGCTTCACTTTCCTAGGTAGGGAGCTTGGCTGTGTACATCTGTCTTTGCAGGAATTTCTAGCATCCAGTGGGTTGCCTGTTTCTTCACAGACACCCATAGTCTCCCTGCCTGTGAGGAAACAGGAAAATGCAATCTTCACGCTGAAAATCTTATCAACTACTTCCTACTCTCTCTCTGAAATATCTCCGTTGTCCCGAACCTGCCCTTTTCCAGGGCAGTTCTTTCCCCTCTTGTCAACATATATTTATGTGAAGAATTCAGCTTCTCTGTGCGAAGCAGGTGCTGCTTCTTTACCCTGGAGAGCACCCTGTTTCCCTGCTGCCTCTGCCAGCCAGTTTCCTATTCGTGCTGGGAGAAGTGTCTTCCCATGCAGAATGGCTTCCATGTATCCTAATGTCACTGGCACTTCATGGCCCAGCCACCAGTTTTTCCTGTGGGATGTTCCACCACCTGAATCAATACTGGCACTATATCATGTCCTGCTGTGTGGTGAGTCCGAGCAGGCTCCATGCTGGGATAGGGACAGACAGCTCCTCCTTGCTCCGGCACGGTGGGGAGCTTGCTCACCTCACAGCTTCTCCTCCCCAGCTGCTGGAGCTGCTGCTGACTCTGCCAGAGCCTCAGGGCAGCCCCTCTGTCCCACCTGTCCCCCTACCTGGCTTGAAGTGCCACACCAACCTGCGAGCACTTGTCTCCTGTCCAGGGCTTGTCGCTTGACTGACATTCTGTTTGGAGCCAGCAGCTTGGCTCTGGTTTGGGGTCTCCATCAGCCCCATGTCCTTGCCAAGAGGAATATAACTTCATCCATCATTTGGGAAGCATTATTTTAATGTAGTACTTTTCCTGCTAGGGTCCTCCAGTCCAGGCCAGCTCCTCTTTTCCAGACTGGTCTCAGTGAGCTGCCTTATTTGATTCCATTATCAGCATCTCGATGTGAAAACCCTGATGACCTACTGCTTCCCTACCTGCTTTCAGCTGACCAAGTATTACTCTGCCAGCAGAGGAGCATTTCCATTTCTCTGAGATTATCTAATCTGCTGCCATTTCATCATGAATTTCTTTTATCATTGTATGAGCTAGATGGGCATTTTTTGTTTCTTTTTTCTTTTTTTTTGAAAATCATTTCCTTTCACTGACAAACCATCAAATGGATCAGAGGGAGCTGCCTTTTGCTAGACTGTGTCAGGTTTCTGCTTTTTCCTTTGTAAACAGATTAGCCAGTCATGTGGTGTACCTTCCTACTTAGAAAGGCAGGGAGCTGGGAAAGGCTTGAGTTTCTCTGTCGCTCTCTATCTCAGATTCAGCTGCTGTCATTTTGCTGAAACGTACAGCCTCGATTATCTGAAACCTTGCGGTCTGGTGCCCCTCTCCTTTTTGCTGGTGGGGCCAAAGGCACGGCCTCGAGGTCTGCTCATTATCATGAGAATTCACGGACACTTCCACTCCTGGAGTCGGTTTGTGTTCCCCGTGCCGTTTGGATAATCAAAGTTGCACTGCATTTGGGAACGCCGGCTCTGCTGCCTTTGATGTGATGGAAAGGACAGGGACACTTAGGCTAGATGGGGACGATGGAGCTGTTGAGGGGGACTGTTCAGCCAGGGTCTATTCCGGTTTTTTTTTGAGGGAGGGAGGGTTGAATGCATGTGAGGTCGTCTGGTGGCGGGGGTTCAGGGCAGCCAGTAGCAGCAGATAGGAAAAGTCTTGTAACATTTAATGCTTCTTTGGCTGTTTCTAAACTAGGTGTCAATTCACAACAGGCTTCAAACGTACCAGCACAACTCCGCCCTGGGGCCCGAGAGTGGAATGCAGCCCAGCATGCGTCTTAACATGCCACGGGAGCGGCTGGAGACAGCACTGGTGCCCTCGCACCCCGCCTCGGCGGGGACACTTGTACAGTGCCAGCAGATTGTCAAAGTCATTGTCTTGGACAAGCCGTGCCTCGCTCGGATGGAGCCGGCCCTCAACCAGACTCTGACACGCTACGTCACCTCCGACTCCTGCACCTCCACCCCCTGGCGCGGTGTGGGCAGCGGGCTCCCTGGGACCCCCATGAAGCTGGTCCATCAGCCTCCCCTGCCACCTCCACCCCCTCCCTACAACCACCCCCACCAGTACTGCCCCCCCAGCTCGCTGCTTCAGAGGCGCAGGTATTCCAGTGGCTCACGCAGCCTCGTGTAGCCACACCACCAGCACCAAACAGCACAGACTTCCCCGCTTCCCTTCCCCACCGCCTCCCAGGGACCCTTTCTGCCTAAAGAGATCTAGTTTGTGATTTATTTTTTAGTAAAACAAGAAGAAAAGAAAAAAAAAAAAGCCAACTGACCTAATTCTTACCCTGTCTCCCCTCAAGATGATGCTACTTGTGAGGAGCCATCTATAGAACCTGCCAACCTACATGCTCACACATCCTCACACCCTGCCAGCCCAGCTGGCCTCTGTGCTCGTGCTGTCCCCATGTAGCACTTTGCTGCCCTGATCCTCAGAGGCTTGATGACCTGCTGCTTTCTAGGCACCGTGTCTTCCGTTTCCTACTCCTCGACTTCCTTTCCTGCCCTGCATTTACCTGGCCATAGGTTTTGTACCCACCCTGAAACTTCACCAGCCTTGGGGACAAACGGACTCACCCGTGCCAAGGGCCGACCTTGGGGCACTCCCGGGGGTGGAATTTTCCCTGTCACCATCGCCACCACCTGCTAAGCTGGAGCGAGAACTTGCACCACTTGCCACGCTTCCTCCTCATCGCTCTCCGAGTATTTTCTCCTTTCAGCAGCCGGCTCCAAACGAAGCAGTGCACGAGTGAAGAGAGCTTGAGAGGAGGAGGAGACTGTCCTGAGCTGCAGTACAGCACAAAGATGGCCTCACTGAACACCAAAACTCTTTCTGTTGTTATGTTGGAGCATTGTACCAGAGAGCTCTGCCGAGAGCTAGCAGACATCACTCACCACGTGTAAATACACCTGTACGGTAGCGTATGTACGCGCATGCTTACTAAGGAAACACCGAGCAGTTCCGAGCGAGCAGAAGGGAGGGCTTCGGTCCAGGGAGCTTCCTGGAATGGATGTGTGCTTTTTTTCCAAAGAGATGGCACTGAGAGGTGCCCTCCCACCTCAACACACTCACACACACACACACACACACACACACATACACAGAGGAGATTGTCTTCTCTAAAACAGACCCACCTCTGCTTTCCTTCTTCTGTCTGGTTTTGTGTTTCCTGCCCACCTGCATTTTGTACTCTGAAAGCAAAGCTGAGGGTTACGTTCACCTTCTGGGGTGGGTATTCCATTCACTTGGGCTTTTCCACCTGTGTTAGAGGGAAGAGACTGTTTGGAGACCACTCACATGAGGTTCCATCTGTATCTCTTGCCTGGCTATATTCTTACCTCTGTCAGCCCTTCCTATAGGAAAGCTGCCCAAATACCAGACTCCAAGGCTTCTTCTCTCTCCCTCTCTATCCCAGCTTCAAAGTGAGAGGAGGGGCAGATCCTGAGATAGAGATGACAGCTCAGCTTCTCTGCTTTATTGGGGACATTGATATGAAGGAAGACAGCATTAAAAATGGGCTGTGGATGTATTTTTAGAAAAAAAAAAATCTCTGCAGTAGGGAGGGGAAGGTATTAATTAGCTTAAAGGCTTTGGTCTCACTCACTCATTCTATCTCCCTTCGAGGTTTAAGAAGATCAACTTTAGGGTTCTAAAATAGGACAGAATGCCTTTTAAGGCCTTTATTTTTATTTGATTTTATGAGGGAAAGATAGAAATGCTCTTCCTTCCCATGCAAGGCTGAGACATGAGCACTGGGTGCTGATGATGAAATGGTCAGGTGAGGAATGGCAGGAGCTGTTGCCAGTGGTGGGGATCTGCAGAAAGTCAGGAAAAGGGTGACAGCCAAGACAGGTGCAGAAAACTCTTTTTAACCTTGTGGGGCAAAAGCCACACAACAATTTCCTTAGGGATTGTGCCAGTGTGCTCATCTCTGGGGCCATTGCCAGTGACAAAAGCCACAGTGCATCAGAAACGGGCTCGGCTCCTCTCAGTGCTCCTGGATGCTTGCTGGCTGTGCTGGAATGTTCAGGGAGAGAGTTCACGTGTGTGACCCGGGCAGGAGCCCAGCTGGAGTTAGGGAAACAGGCAGGGCCTGGAGTGATGTGTCTCCTGCACTTGGCCAGCCCTCCAGGGCAGGAGCCTGCTCAATTCCAGGTCCCTGTCTGGCTGAGCCTGACCCATGGAGCCAGCCATGCCAAGAGGTTTGACCTGTTTGCTCAGCTGGGCATCAGCTGCCACTTTTATCTGCAACAGCAAATGTACTGACCAGGAGCCCACAAGCACAGCCTCAGGGAAGACTGCAGAAGCAGATGACAGAGAAGATTGTAAAAAACCCTGAATAGAAGCCCAGTCTCCCTCCACACCAGAGAAGCTTCTTCCTAGCCAGCCCCCCAGGGCAGTTTGGATGCTCCACATCCCGAACTGGATGCTGGGAGAGGTCCTCACCCCTGGCCAGGGCTCAGCCCCTCACCCCCCAGCCAGCTGTGAGGCACAGCTGGCCTGGTCTGCTGTTGACTCCCTCACAGCAGCCAGACCCTCCTCTGAGCTGCCCACAGCTTCCCAAGAAAGCACGTGTGGCATCTGCCGTTGTCTGGTCAATGCAGTGTGTGGCTGCTGATGGTTTTGCTCACTGCTGCAGTGGAATGGGTGTCCAGGAGGCACTGGCACTGTCCCCTCTTCCCAGTAGTTATTTTGCTGTCTGAGAGGAATGGCAGTACTAGTTTGGGTTTTTTTTTTCCCAGAGTGCAGTGAGCCAATGAAGCTCTGTGTGTGTGTTAAAATAAATAAATTAGATTTTACTTGACATTTAACACAAAGTGACAACAGAAAAAAAACCTTAAGATACTTGAGGAAATAATTTTTTTAGATAAACTATTTATAACAATGCCTATGAAGTTCCTACACAAGATGTTTGCTGCTTTAATAATTGATTGGGAGAGCTACAAGAATCTAAAGAGGACATAAGGAAACTTATTTGAGACTCCCTTCTCCATGCTGGATGAAGGGTAGAAGTGAGTGAACTGAAGTGCTGAGGTACCTGAGGCAAAGTATTCTCTCAGGGCAAGCTGGTTCTGTTTCCTGACCTTGCAAAGGCTACTGCTGGCCTTGAGCTATGGACAGAGAAACAAGTGTAGATAACCCTTGCTGTCTTCTGGCCTGCTGCTACCACATCTTCTGTTGGCTTTAGCTGTGGAGAGGTACAAAACTGCTCTGTTCCAGGTTGTCATGGAACAGTCTGGTCAAAATTCCACTGTGGAGCTGAGCCCTTGGGACTTCAAAATGCAGATTTTTTGTTTTGTTTTGTTTTGTTTTCTTGGAAGGTTGGTCTTGAAGGATGACAAGCACTTTAAAACATATCTGCACCTCGTCTGATCTATTGTATTGTCTGCTCCCACAGTCCTCCCACATGCCAGCGAGGCACACAGACTCAGTGTAGCTGCACAGCTGTGAACAGACACCCCTGCACACAGACTGACAGGGTGCAGGCTAGAAGGAGCATCTCAGTGACAACCTCATGAAGGATAAAATGTGTACCACAGCCCACCTGGAGGGACCAGCCCAAAGAAAAATCACCAGCTCTTTACAGCAGTGATTCTGATCATGAACCTAGCACAATCTTTCAGGTGGAGGAGTCAGGCAGGAAGCTGCTGCAGAGATTAGCTCAACCCAAATGAACCAGTGTCTTTTTGCTGCCAAATTCATGCCGTTCTATATTAGAAAGGAGTGGGGGGAGAGAGAAAACAGAAACCTAATGAGAAGTGTTCTGCAGTGAGTGTTGGGCCAAATGAGAAGGTGGCTTTGCTCAACAGTAGGAGAGACTGAGCTGTGTTGCATCAGGCTCTGTCCTGATGCTTGCTCATGCTGGTGCAGGCCCAGTGAAATTATTCTGTTCACACCAGTAGCAAAGGACGAGAAAAATGTGACAGGAGAATTGAGCCTTGCAAACAATTTGAGTTTAATGCAGTGCTTTTCCACTGCTGTAGTAATTTTTAATGCCATAGTCTTGGCTGCTGGGTTAGCAACACTTAGTGCTTTCACAAGGCTTTCAAAGCATCCCACTGTTCACATTTTCTCTCTTTCCTGTAGATGAAAGGTGTGGTGTATTTTCCACAACCTGAATTTCATCAATACTCATACTCAGAGGTACCACCAGATTTGGAAGCATTTGAGGGCCTCCAAGCCGTTAGGGTTTCAGTTTTGTTACATGTTTTTCAGAAGGCTCAACCTGCGACTACGTGCACGTTTCTGAGGTTCCCAAAACCAATCTGAGCCCTAAACCAAGGGTGCTGCTGCTTGGCAGAATCTCTGCTTTGAAATGCAAGTTGCTGAGCAAGCTCCCCCCGTCTCCCACTCCACCAGCTGCCTCACTGTGCCAGTGTAGGCTCCAGGGACTGCCGGCAGTGTTTTGTGAGCTAGAGCTGTCCTTGTCCTGCCCTCTCGTTCGCAGCCATGCCTGGGACAGCAGCTTTGAAGTCACCCAGCTCTTCAACACCAGTCACGACCCCATCTGAATGTGTCTTTTTAAAATCTAACAACAGAAGTGTTACCTGTGCGTAGGCTCTTGAAAGCACCTGTCTGTCTGTACCTGTCTCCTGCTGTAAATATCACCAACAAAAGCTTCCTTTGGGAAAAGTGGTGTGGTCACACCTAGCAAAAAGTCCAAATGGCTAATATTTTGTAACAAAAATAACAAAAAAAAAATAGATCAGAGGTATTTTATCTGTTCAATCAATAGAGTTTTAGAAATTATATTGAGATAATGTCACTTGTGCTCCAATGTCTTCTTTGCCTCAGCCCCCGCCCCGGTGTCCCTGGGCTCCAGCGGCGTGCACGAGCACACAGCCACGCACCAAGGGGTGCTCCCATGGAGTGCTGAGCATCCTGGATTCCTGCTGGCCTCGGGAGCAGCCTGCTCTGCCTACTGCTGCTTTCTTGTCGAAAGCAGCAGGAGCTAGCTCTGCGCCCAGGCTCTCTGAGGATCAGATCAGAGGAAACCAGGAAGCAATAAACTTGTTCAGGAGGTGGCAACTTAATTGTGAAATTCACCCCTTGCAGCGAGGCAGAGAGGCAAATGGTGAGGGGTTAAGGCAGAGCCCTTCTGTGCCACAGCTGCCCATCTTGCTGGATGCTCTTGGCTGTGCAGGCTGCACCCGTGGGCACCGTGCATGGGACACCGTGCACCAGAGAGCATCACACACCGCGGGGCCGTGCTCACACCACCTGCCAGCACACGGGACCACACCTCAGGGAGCGTGTGGGCACCTCTACAGAACGTGCTGGACAAAAGTGTGGGGCGTAGGCACCGTGTGCTGCCTGAGCAGGAGAGCTGTGCTGGCCGCAGCGTCGCCACCGCAGCACATCTCACCAGCCACGCAGGCTCGGGCTCGGGGAACATTTGGAGCCTAGACATGTCAGGAAAACGACATTTCCCGTGCAGATCAGATGGAAGTGCGTATTTACACAAAGCATAACCCCGAGGTTAAGGAAGCTGACCTTCGAGAGAGAATGGAGCACGTGCACACAAAGCGAGCTCTCCTCTGCGATGGGTGGGGGGAAGGAGAGCTACATCCCTGCTGCCGGGTCCAATAGATGCTGGATTCAGATTGCACCTGCTAAAAAAAACCCTGCCTATAGGTTGCAAATTCTTTGCTGGCTTCAAAGAATCCCTTAGATTCCCAGGCCCACCGTGAAACACTTGGGAGAACAGAAATCCCTCCCAGACACAGACAGGACATTTCCCAGTGATTCAGAGGTTTCCATTCATGTTTTTGTGTGCCACGGATATATTATAAATCGACCCATCCCAAACAGGCATTTTCTAAGAGGTTTTGAGACAGAAGATTATTCAAGTTCCTGGCTGATGCTCAGATCACACACCTGGCTGTAAAGTAAAGACGAAAGCAATAAAACCAGATTGTCTATATGTGAAATACTCCTCACTTGCTCCAATGTACAGATACTATTATTAATCAGAAGATGGCAAGTGTCTCTGGGAAGGATACTGTGTAGACATATATAGGTAGTGCTGGTACAAAGGATTACAACCCGAAGAGCAAACACCACAATTGTCACAGTGCATCTGTACCCTGTTATATCTATTCAGCATCCATTATGTGCAATAACTGATATATATATATAGTGTGGTTGGAATTGATCAAAATACACCGCTCTTTTCCACAAAGAGAACCTTGAGATGCAATTTTTCTCTGAAACTTTTCAGGTGGACTTTTAATTAAGCACATTCCTCAAATGCCCTGCTGTGAGGGGGCTCTATCCAACCCTGTCGAGCAACTGGCCCCTGACCTCAGCACTGCACAGCCTGCTGCCTCCTGCTTTGAAGGTGCTGCCAGCCTACACAGAGAGGGGAGTCCTCTGGGAGCAGAGGTGGGGGCAGGAAGGTCACCTCAAACCCAGAGCTGCCATGTGCCTCAGTGTCACTGTTGTGTGCAGGTCGCTATGGGTCCCTTTATGTCTCCTCTGGGCCCCTCTGGGAAGATTGGCCTGAAAGGGAATCCCTGGGGCACAGCTGATCAGAGTCAGGCTCCACCATTCCCCACAAATTGAGGTTTCCTGTCACCACCAGCTGTTGGGGAAGAGGTGCCCCTCTGTAAAATCACTGCCCAGACCCTTAAATCAGCAACCTGGACTCATGTGCATGTACCTGCCTGACCTGGGAAAGGTGACTGAAGATGAGCAGGTGCCTCAAGGATGATGATGCGTGGTTAGCAGGGCTGTGGGATTTAAACAGCTTGGGAGCTCTGTCACACTTGGTGGGTCTTGAAGCAACTTTTCTGCAGCTAATGAGTGCAACCTAATGAGGTTAAAAGCTGGCTGAGGAGCTGTTTTCTATCTTAAACGTTCCATAAGCTGGGAATGTTCCCAGGTATGCAGGGCAGGATCTTATTTTATATAGCACCCATGCTCCAGCCCTGGGATCTTACAGTGTAGCACAGTTATCAGTGAATTTTTTCAAAACAAGAATCTTGTCTTCCTAATCCTTCCTCCTCATTAAGGGCAGGGTGTCCCAAACAATATCAAGTTCATTTTAAAAAATAACAACCAAACACGTGGAAGGGAATGATTTTCTTCCACAGGAGTGTAGGACCAAGGCTGTAGCAGTAAAAACACTTAGAGTGATATATATACCTGTCCTGATATTCTGTGGACACCTTTCTATTCTGGTGTCCCATTAATGGTGTCTTCCCATTATGGAAGGCTTGACTTCCAATTAATGGTGTCTTCCCATTATGGAAGGCTTGACTTTTCAGTATATTATTATTATTATTATTATTATTATTATTATTATTATTATTATTACAGTATTAGCAATAATAATAATAATAGTTATTATTATTATTAACAACAACAACAACAACAATAATAATAATAATAGTAATGAAATATGCACAATGCAACTGTTTACCACCCCCTGACCAATGCCCAGCCCATCATGCAGTGATCAGCCAGCTCCCTCCAGTTTATGTGTGGGACATGAAGTGTTATTGTATGGATTATCCCTTTGGGCAGTTCAGGTCAGCTGTCCTGGCCATGTTCCCTCCCAGCTTTGTGTGCCTCTCCTCACTGGCAGAGAATGGGACCCTTAATTTAGGGTAAGGACTACTTAGCAACAACTGAAACATCAGGGTGTTATAGTGTAGTGTTATCAACATTATTCTCGTACTGAATCCAAAACAGCACTCTATGAGGCCACACGAACCAGGGCAGAATTATCTTCCCTTTCTAAAAGGAAAGGAAAGGACCCATCTCCTGGGACCTGACCTCAGCCTTCAGTCTCAGCTCACAACTTCTGGCATCCCTAATGAAAAGGACAACCCATCCAGCAGCTCGGGACATGCAGCCAGGAGAGAAATGTGCAAGGGAAAAGCCAGAGCCCTATTTAAATAGCTTGTTCAGAGATAAAACCCCAGCCATCTGTCAGCTTGCCCTAGAAGAGACACAGCTATAATAATTAGCAGAAGGAAAGGCTGCAGAGATGCTAGTGAAAAAGCCAGCAGCTTGCTAACATTTTGCACAGGCCTGTCATGAATGCAGTGGGAAGAAGGAGAAGGAGATAACAAATACAAAAGAAGAAAGAGCACTGTATTTCTCCAAAGCAGACACTGCTGGCAGTGTGGGACAGAAGCTTCACAAGGGCTGCAGGAGGCTTTGGGCTGGTGCCATTTGGCACTCAGCATCCCAAGAGCAGATGCTGCCACGGGGGATTGGCATCAGCCGCTCTCACATCCCGAGGCTCTGCCCGGCAGAGGAGTCCCCACAGCTGCAGGGTCATCCTGGGCTCTATGGGACCAGGGATGGGGACAGTTCCCATGGGGCTGGGTGCACGGGATCCCCACCAGGTAATGGCTGGGATGCCATCAGGGGGGCTGTGCTGATCACCTGGATAGTTCCCATGTAGACAGTGCTGGCTAATACCGACCCGCGTCCCGTTCCCAAGGAAAGAGCCCGCTCTTTTCAGAGCTCAAAACATCTGGAAACCCCTGTAAATCCATCGGTGCAACCTGACAGTGGCACCCACCCAGTGCTTGGATGCCCTTCCTGGTGCCCAGGCAGGTGCCCAGTGGTGGGATTCCCCCTGTACCCTCTGCACACACTGTCCCATTCCCACTCTGACAGCCACTCCCGGAGCCTGGAGCACTCTACTGCCACTGTCTGCTAACCCCCAAGCACCCGCGGTGACTGGGGCTGTGACAGCTGCTCTGTCACCACCTCCCCCAGGAGCATCACGCTGAAGTTCCCCTCACAGAGCTGAAAAGCCGCTTTAAAATAAGAATCTTGGATTATAACTCCTAATCCTTTCATTTGCAGTAAGTGCAGAGAGGGAACAGAGATGTCAGCTCTCCTTCTCTCCCCCCCCTGCAGGACCAAATGCGCTTCAAAAACACATCAAAGCATTTGTGCCACAGGCCAGGCAGGAGGCTCTTTGGCACATGGCAGCATCAGCAGGAGGGCAGGGAGAGACGGGGATGTTGTCCCTCTCCAACCAGGCACACTCATCCCCCTCCAGCTCTTGCCCTCCTTCTCACACCTAGGAGTTATTTTTAAAGGTGTGTCAGTCAGCTCTGGCATGTGCTGGAGGGGGATGCACAGAAAAAGAGGGTGGCAGGTGGATGGGCTCAGCCACTCAGACAGGGGCAAACTGTGTCCAAAAGGCACATGGGCTTCCTGGGGATGGGCAGAGAGCAGGGCATGGAGCTGGCACTGCCTGTGTGCTGAGACACAGGGCACGGGTGCCACCATGTCCTGCCCTCGTCCCCCCAGGGCCAGCCCAGGGGCTGAGTAACCCCAGGTCTGTGTAAGGGGCTCTGGAGCCACTGAGCAGACAGCAGGCAGTGCTCTTTGGGTGGATGGCAAGGGATGAGTTTAGATGACAGAAGCTTCTATCTGAAGAGATATGAAGCAGGCTTTTTTCTGGATCTGGGTCAGCAGCATCAGAAAAACTAGCAGGTGCTTTTCCTTATGGGGTCAGTGCAGTGATATTTGTATTTTCCTGAACAGCCTGATACAGTACAAACTGGCCAAGAGTCTTCTCCAAGCCATGCAGCCTGCAAAGGGAGAAAAACACCCAGCTGTGCCACCACGCCCTGCTCTGCCAGTGGGCCCTGGGCTTGTGGGAGATGCAGTGATCAGGCAGTAGTGCCCTCCAGCAGTTTACCTGCCCTTGTGTTCTGGCTATGGGACCCTCAGGGGCCGGCCTGCTCCCCAAATCATTACACCAGTGATTCAGACAACTCCCCTCCTGATGAGTTGGTTTGTCTATCTGGAAGCAGAAACACCTCGACAGCCCAGGAGAAATCCCTCCACGAGCACTCTGCACAGGGCTGCAGCTGTGGGGGTGAGGGCTGCTTGTCCCCAGGAGCTGTGGTGGGGACACGTGCCACCCCACGAGGGCCTGTGGCTGGTCCCTGGAGCCGCAGTGAGTGCTGGTGCCGTTTTCCTGGCTGTCACGAGACATCTCCATCAGCATCACACCTGTCAGGTACTGGCACGGGGAGCACCAACCTCTCCTGAGCATCTCCAGACACCGACACTTCCCGGCTGGCAGCGTCACAGGGGTGATGGACACCTGTCGGTGGCAGTGCTGCCTCAGCCAGGGATGCCAGGATGCCCCCCGTGCCCTGCTGTGTTTTATGGGCACAGCCTGTGGCCTCCCGTGCCGGGAGAGCTGAGCACCACGCCCGAGGCTCTCAGCTGCTGAGAAAGGCAGGCAGTGCTTGGTGAAAGCTGGTAGCCCTCAGTACAAGCCAAACCACAGTGGATTATGTCCCGTCAGTGAGGCAGAGCCACTCCCCATCTGACCACCGCCACCAAATGCAACCAGGATCCTCCAGCCCCAAGGGAAGGCCCCCCAGAACAGGCAATGGATAAAGAGGAATTGCCCATCCAGAATGACAGCAGCTTTAAGGGCATCCCGATGCACAACACAACTCCTCCCAACAAACCATTTAATAGAACTGTGGAGAGACTACAAGCTGCACAGTGGCTGGCCAGCCAAAGCCTTGCAGTGCCACACGGCATGGACACATGGACATGGCACAAGTGTTTTACAACCAGCTGCCATCTGTTGGAACACAACTGCTAGAACGGCAGCGGGAAGAGCTCCCCTCTCCCAGGGGAGAGGATCACACCTGGATCTCCAGCAGAAGCAGCTCTTGAGCAGCACCAGAACAATCCTGCCTTTCCCATGGCCTGTGTCACCCCCTGCTGCAGCAGAGGATGGGGGAAGTGGCATTTATTTCATATTTTGCAGGCCTCAGGAAAAAGAGGATTTCAGAGGGATTTGAACACAGGTCCTTAAATAGCTCCTCAGAATTAAGAGGTTTCATAAAGGATTATTTTAAGCAGCTGCCTATGGTGAGAGGGAGAGGCTGGCAGGTGCTGAGGAGGTGAGGGGACAGAGAAGAGGCAGGAGTGGTGTAGGGAAGCACAGGGGAGCACAATCCCCTTCTGAACCAAAGCAGTGAGGAGAGGGGAGCATTCCACACCCTGGCTACATATCCTCTCTTCTGGGTGAGTCAGAAGGAACGAGGAGCAGAGGGGTGGTCAGCAGATGGGGTGCATCCTGGGAACAGGACAAAAGCCCTCCTTAGGGTCAAGGAACAGATATGGCTGCTTTGACAGACCCACCCACAGTGGCATTTCAGAGGTGTGGGATGAGCTTAAGGGGGTCCATCAGCACCCCTGACTTCTCCCTAGATGGAAAAATGTTGTGTGGAGGTGGGAAGGCTCTTCTAATGCTAAGGATGGGGTGAGTTTGAAATGCTGGAGAAGTGGATCAGTCCATCAGACAGAGCTTGACTAAGGACAAATTCCTACCTGCAAGGTTATGCACACCAGACTTCACAGATCCAAATATTCACAGTGGAAACAACAGAGTGCAAAAACAGGAAAGGCCACAAAATCGTTCAGAAGAGGCACAGCTCTGTGCACACTGGTGGAATGTGGGTTGAAATGTCTTTCTAGTAATACCAGGAGCTAGTACTACTTGGCACAGTGTTTTCTGGTGCAAAGAGGAAGAGAAATAATTGGAATTCCATTATGATTTTGATATTGGGATGGAAATTGGTGCTTAGGGACTGGATTCAGTGAAAAGCTGGGGTCCTCTGTGGGATCCTGAGCTCCAGCTTTCAGTAGGCAGAAATGTTGAGCATGCACACAGCGAGAGGCATGGAGGAAGGAGTTCTAAGTGAAAGGAGAGCACATGGGAGAAACAGGGAAGAGAAGCTGGTGATAATAGAGATAGAAATGAGGAAAGAATAGAAAAGAGAAAAGAGGGAGAGTTGTAATTTCACAGTAGTGGAACTAAGAAAGGAGGAGAAACAAAGCTGAGGGAGATAATGTCCACAGCATAAATGATAGTGGGGAAGGACTGGGGCAAGACAACACAAAGGAGCAGGGCAGGAGAGAGCAAAGGAGATGGTCACAAGCAGAAAACTGAGCAAATGGTTAAATCTCCTCAAATATTGTTATCATGAGCAGCTCCTGTTGCGACACCTGGAATGATGTTCCACAGGCAAGATCACAGGACAGAGAGATGCTGGGGCTAAAATCCTAGCAAACAGGAATTGGGGGTTTAGAGATTTCCTCGGCAACCAGAGAAAGAACTTTGTTTTCTGGACCCTTCCATCTCCCCTCCCCTGGAGGAACAACCTTTGAACAGCTCTGCCAGCAATCAAGAACTTTAGCCAAGAGTTAAAAAAATTACCACTGACACTGATTTGTTCTTCCTCAGACCTGAGCTGGCCCAATGAATCTGAAAGAAATAAAGTCTTCTATGGTTTTACAGCCTCACTCAAAAATTAAGTCCATTGCCCATCACTCACCTCTGCCACCCTCAGTCTGCATTTGAGGGGAGGGAGGTTATGGGACCTGGATGCACAGGCAAAAGCAGGTCTCTAGGAAGAGTCATTATGCAAAGTTTAGAGCTTTGACACATTTTTTTGAGCACAGATGTCGCTCTCTAAGGACATACATCTTTATAAATATGAGTGGTTTCCTTATTGCCCTGATTCATAAAAATAGGTGAAATTGGAATAGAAATTTTCAGCTACAGTGGCACAGGCAATTAAGGGACAAGGAAAGATGACATGTCTGTAACTGGCTGAGATTAATGGCGATGAGCTATGATTGCAGCTTTCAGTGTATGGCTTTTGGCTTTACAAGACCAAGCCTATAAATGCAGCATTTCCTCATGTCTATTTAACAGCTGAGATTTTTTTGACACAAACACTGTAACAATTACAGGTGGGACAGGGTGTGATCTCAGCTTGGGGTGCTGGAGACCACAAATGCCCAGCAGCCATAACTGCTGAGAGTCATGAATACAAATACAAATTGGTTACACATCTGAAGGAACATTAATCAAGATGCACCGATGAGTTGGCAGGGGTCCCACTCCCTAAGGGGTCTGACTTCAGCTTTCACCAGAAAACTTACTTTTTTTCCTTCTGTTACTGATCCACAGGTTGGAAGATTGGCAGAAGAGCAGGTTGGCTCCATGCTCTGGCGAGTTGTGGGGACAAGCAGCACACTGCCAACCTGCAGCATTTTGGAGCTCCTATTGGAGAGCAAGACAATTGTGCAGAGGGTCATCACTCATCTGTCACCAGCAGTAGAACCCGTGGGGGAATGCAGTGGGTCACTTCTGAGAGCAGACTCTTTGGTAGGAAAGATGGGTGGGACGTACCTTTTCTTGAATGCTCATTTATTTATGAGTTTGCTGATTCTCATCTAAAGCTGGGAGTGTGAGCAGACCAGGCAATGCTGTTCCAGGGGAGGAGAGAGATAATCAGCCCTAAGTCACAGCATGTGTTCTCATCAAACACTCTGTGTACAAGGATATCTCTGAGTGGGGTCACTGTCACACCTACTCGAGGTGCTAGGACGAGCCACCTCCTTTCACAAAGCTTCACAACCAAGAAATAAGCTGCTGTTTTAGGATGGCTCTGAAACACCTCCCACCTTTCTCCAAGGTGTTGCACTCCTCCAACACCATCTGCAAGAGCTCACAGCCCTCTCTGGTTTATGTGTTGGGAGTTGGGATGTGCCAGTGACAACAGCTGGCTGAACAGACCCTTCCCAAGGGAAGTCAGCACTGGTTCACAGGGGTGGCTTTAAGCACCGTGGCTACATCCTGCCAGCTGCCTCAGGATTTCTTGCCTTCCACCTGCTGGGATTTAGGAGTGGCCATTTCCTGAAAAAGGTATAAACTGAACCATCCATGGGCATCACGCTCCAGCTGATTGTTTCCCACCCAGGGACACAGCCAGGGGGGGTGCTTGGCAGGAGCTACCCTGTTTTATCTTGGGTGGATATTTGCACGGTGCTGGAAAACCCCTTTATCACACAGCCTTGCCTCTGCACAAAGTTTGTTGTGGTCAGTGTGGGAGACATGAACAGCCTGTAGAAAAGGGCCCTCCATTTACCCTTTGAGCTGCTTTTTAGGGTCAGGGTGGGGCTACTGCACACAGCTACAGAGGGCAGGATGCTCCAGAAAAGAAAGGTTGACTGCTCCGCTGGCTCTGGCTCACAGTGCCAGCCCCAATGGATGCAGCAAATATGGCTGGAGATTGTGCAGGGATGAAAAATGGCACTGTGAGCTGCACACACCGTCCCCAAGCCCTTCTCCAGGTGTGGGGTGATGTCCTACAGCTACCAACATGCAGGACTTCTCACTAGAATCCCTTGTTCTACACTAGAACCCTTCGTTCTGCACATTCCCTCCAGTTATATATTTGCTGGCGTTTTATGCTCCATCAGTCCACAGCCATCTGGGATTTGAACCTGGTGACAGCGATCTCTCTGGGGTGAAGCACAGCTGTGTGCTGGGGGTTGCTCTGTGGAGTTTCACATGGAAAGGCGAGAAAAACAGACAAACAGATAACAACCAGTCTAAGTTCTCTAGAGACACCACCTCTGCTCAGGAGGAGCAAGACGTGGGCACCTGCTGCTCCTCCCTGAGGGCCTGGACCAGGATGTTGCAGGATAAGTTGGTCACCACACAACGCCCTGGCAGCAGCTTGTTCAGGGCCTTGGTCAGCCACGCCAGGAGGAAGAGTCATGAACGGGTTCCTCCACCAGGTCCTCTCTTGGACAAGTGAAAGCCACCGCAGAGCCAGGGACAGCAAGCTGTGCCAGAGGAGCTCGAGGGACAGTGTGGAGTGAACAACTACAGGGCAGGGCGAGGAGCTGGGGCTTTCCTCCTACACGGCAGCATCCGAGTTCCTCCCGTTCAAGGACGTCTTCGGCTGGAGGCCGTTGTTCTGAGCGTGCACCTCTGGCCTGGGCTGCGTCATCTGCTGCAAACGCTGCCCGGGAATGAAAGGAGAGAGTGTGTCAGCCAGGGCTGGGGGCAGCAGCAGGGGGACAGCCAGGGCATGGATGGCAGCGGCTGAGGGTTGGGACCCTCGCCCCGCGGCTCAGAGGTGACCCTGGTTACAAGGGGAGGGGATGGAGCATGGAGTGACGTTTGGCAGTACCCCAAAAGCCCCTGCGAGTCAAATCTAAGCTCTTGGCTTTGACGCTGCACAGAGCACAGCAGCTCCTCCTTTTATCTGAAATGCAGGGAGCATCCTGATAACAGAGGCAAATTGTTACCAGGCAAGAACAGCTACAAGGAGGAGGAAGAGAGAGCTGCAATGCCACAGGCTTCAGAGCAGACCTATTTTTCAATTAGGGTTGATTACAAAGCATTACTAAGTAACTACAGCAGGTTAACAAGGTTAGAGTCTGTGCCTTTGATGCAGATCAGAGAAAATCCACCTGCAAAAACCTTTGCACAGCAGCAATTCCTGTCACCCTGAGCTGATCAAATGAAAATTGCAGAGTCAAGTAAAGTGAAGCAAGAACCCAGGAAAATATGGGGGGGCAAATCATTACTGGAGGCGTGCGGATTGAGCATCAGGAGTGATGAAGAAGAATGAATCACTTTTGCCAGTCAGGGAGGGACTGATGCTGTGCACTGCAGAAGAGAATGCAGAGGAGGATTAGGCCTGACCTGAACAGACATCACTAAGACAGGTAGAACCTTTTTCCAGAAAAGGAAAACAAACTCCTGCCCTCCAATACCTCTGAAGTGGCCTCTGCTGGGTAAATTCCCTGAAATCTTCACTGAACTGCTTCTGCCATTCATGGTATTTTTTTCCCTTCTCACATTCATGCTCAGTAGGATCAAAATGACTTGTAATCTTTCCTGTCTGTCAAAACCACTTTATTCAGGATTGGCATCTAATTTCCCTCCAGCTCCAGCTCTATTACAAATTAATCCAGGATCTGTGCATATAAGAGGCCAAAAATTCTCTCTGTCTCTCTGATACCAACACATGCACACGCAGATTAGCCTGCTTTCTTCCTTCTGCCATCTGCTGCTCACTCCTAGGTCTGTGAATGATTGAGAGGGGGTCTGGGTCTCGTGATGTTTGTGGGCAATGTTTGAGGAAGAGTCAGGCAGAGAGGGTGCACACCAGCCACTCACGCTGCTCAGTGGTGCTGATGGTTTGCACAGGATGCTGAGGGGATGGCTCATGAGCTTCCCTCCATGCCCCTGGGGCAGCACAGGAGTACACAGCACTTGGGAAGGGCTATGGATATCCCTTCCAGGGGCTCAGGAGGAGTCGAGCTACTCCTGAGAGGTCACAGACCAGTTTGGGCTTCCCCAGGTACTGCCATGTGCTTTCTCCATCTTCAGTGAAACAGGATTGAGCCTGTGCCTTCAGGTTTCCCTTCTCCCCTTTTCCAACTCACATTATGAGTGAATAAGGAACTCTGTAAATGAATGAGAAAGGGCCTACTCTTGGAATTGCATTGGCCTTCAACCCAAAATCCATGAAGTGGCTTGACATAACACACTGGCTCGAGTCCTGCAGGGAGGACAAGTACCTAAACCCAGCTTCAGATGAGAAACCAGAAATTGAAAGCAGACCTGAGACCCCAAACCCCGTTCCCCCATAAGAGCCCATCCAAATGGAATGCTGGGAGGAAGAAAACTCAAATCCACCTGCAACTTTACCTCAAAGCTAGAGAACCTGAAGCTGACCTCAGCCCAATAATTCCAACCGCAACTTTTTTGGTCAAACTTTGTTAAAAATACAGTATCCCTGAAATAAACTCATGCGATTTAGATGGCATCTGGTTGCTGTTCCAACTAGGCTGGGAAAGCCATAAATCAACACTCGTGGGGTGACTTCTTACAACTGTAATCACTGAGTCAGGGATTTGGGGCACAGTGCTCCCAAGACTGAATGAACAACACTGTAAATAAAATCTTAACAGTAAGTACTGTGTATGACATAGAGACTCATGATTCACTGCTACATAAAATCCTGCTCAAATTACTAGAGGAAATGTTTTAAGCATGACTAGTGGGGTGGCTATTGTGGGTCTTTCTTGCTTCCTAACCCCTCGCAGACTGAGTGTTTTCTGAAAGGCACATGACAAACCACCCCTGTGCTTATTTTTGCTGCTAGCAGGGCCTAGCCTCAGGCATTTCAGGATTCAGGCTTGGAGGATGCTGATCTCCTTGCTGAGGAGTGCCAAGTAAACATGCTCATAGACAGGAATCGTCAGGAGCTGGGATTTCTCTGGGTCAAGAAACCTCAAGGATTTCTTCTCAGACTCTTCCATGGCTCCAGGGCCCCATGCCAAAGGGATAGTCAGGGGAGGAGGACTCCATTTTTGGGGTGATGATCACACAAATCTCAATGAGGAACAACAGACATAAGGGTAGACCACCTGAAGGTCTACCTGCATGTCCAGCTGCAGCCCACAGAGCTCCCAGGGTGAGATGGGTCCTGCTCAGCTGTGCTGGCAGGACCTCTCCAGCGAGCCCACAGCACTGGAGGCTGTTCAGAGCACTGGGACTGATCTGAACCCTCCCTGGGGGAGAGCTCCTGCAGCAGCAACCTGGTGCACTCTGACAACTCTGTCAGAGCAGCGTCTGCTTGGTGCAGGTTTAGTTCAGGGAGGAGTTCACCCTGAGCTGAGAACAGGACGGTGAAGCTGCTCCTACCTGCCGGACAGTTCCTGTTGAGGTGACGAAAGAGTAGAGCATGTACCCTGGAATCAGAACCATGGAGGACAGGGCCATGAGCCAACCGATGCCTTGTCCCCACGCAGGATAGACATATTTTCCCAGTGTCAGAGGAGTCATTTCCACCACACTGAAGAAGAACACACCCTGGAAAAGAATGCCGGCCATTGCAGGGCAAAGTGCAAAATTGGGCCAAGCTGTTCTTCCCTGCATTACCCTCTTAGCTCCCAACAGCCTTACAGGAACCCAACAGATCTTTACACTAGCCTAGATTCTTTCAGCCCATCAACTGGGAATTTCATATAATTTCTTCTTGTCCTACGTAAAAAGCTGGAATTGGAATACCCTTGATTTCCTTCTTCACTAGACTACTCAGAGAAGCAGTGCCCCCACAGCAGCTCCTATGGGAGTAAACAGCATCCTCATGGCTGATCTCAGGAGTCTTCATCTTCCTATCACACCACTGGCCTTATCACACACCTGGCCTTATCACACCACTCCCTGCATTAGTTCTGCTGGAAGGGCAAGTAGCTGCAAAGGCCAAACTGCTCTGCAGTCAGTTATCCTGCATTTGGTGACAGCTTTGGTTCTCATAAGGCTGTCAGAGGCTGAAGCTGGAGTAGCTGAAAGCCAGAACCAATAATAGCTTTTTAAAATATTACATAATTTTGCTTATCTTCTGGCATCTCAGGAAAAAAAAAAAAAAGAAAAAAAAAGAAGAACCAATGGCCTCATTTAGATTAAGAGCAATGATCTAAAACTTTTTTATGAGTGATTTCCAGCAGGCAGAGTGAAAGAGGCTCCTGAATCACTTTACCCATGTCCAGTCCATCTGGGACCCCCTTGCACCAGACCTGTGCTGGGTTGAGAACATAGTGTTTCCCTACAGCCCATCTAGAGGCCTTCCGAGACTCATTCCTGCACACAGGATTCCCCAGGTCTTACCAGGCAGACAAGGGGTGTGAAGAAGGCCCAGCAGATCTTCCACCAGATGCAAGGCTTGTAGCCAATCATTTCTTCAATGTTCCTGTAAAACCTGTTCACACCTACAAGAAGAAATGAGCATTGAGAAAAACCCCCATCTCTGCACCATGGTCTTCACCTCTTACTCATGGCAGAGCACAGGCCAGGCACAGCAAGAGGGTGACAGTGCAGCACGAGAAGCATTAGCTGGAGGGGATGGGATATGGGACACAAATTCATGCTAACAGCTTCCATGTTCCTGGTGTCCTCTTCCAGGCCCAGAGGGAAGGACCCTGGGCATCTGCCAGTCTGTGCAGAGGTCTTTGTGATGGCCTGGAGAAGTGAGATGACAGCCTTCCACTCCTGATTTTCTGAAGTGATCAGTCTAAGCTATTTTCGGTTACAAAATTGTCATTGTCTTCACTGGGTTTGGCTTTTTCAGTAAGTCACCGTGCCCACGTAGAAAATAAAGGAACAAGGTGTTTTGTGCTTACCATAACACCAAGAAATTGAGATGGTCTCAAAGAAGACAAGAAAAAGAAGACACATGCCACTGGCTGAGTAGTAATCAAACAGCTTGAAGACATAAATACCACCCTGAAAAGACACAAACAGGGTCAAGGGGTTCAGTTATAAATCATGATTGATAATATTAGCCAGCAGCTTGGATTGCTGCTGTCCATGGCTGTTGGTTTAATGTTAATTTCCTTGGACACTAGAGCCACTGTTGCAATGTTTTCACTGGAGTGCTGGTTCCCAGCACTGAAACTGATGTGCTCTTGTGGACAATTAGCCAGCCTGTTCAGGCATAGCCATGGGTGGGGAGAAAAAAAAAATCACTAGGATCTCTTATATATCTCTGCTTTAGAAGGAGTCAATTTAGTCTGCTCTGCCCCTCCCTGGAGTTTTGCCTCGCCTCCTCATGAGCCCACACTGCTCCACAAATGGTCTCTGGACCACTCAGCCCTCATCTCCCGTCACGTGAACCTCAGAGGTCCAAGCCCCCAACAGACAGGTTTTCTTTGTGTTATCTTAACACTTTCAGCAGGTATTCCCTAAATTTGGGCTCTGTTGGCTTGAGTCCTTATTGCAGACAGCAGAACAATAGGATGATGGTAAAAATTACGGAGGCATGCTAAGCCCCTTGAGATGTAGCAGTGATGAGCAAAGCACTTTATCCAGAATAGGAGAAATGCTGTCCCTGCTCCCAAAGCTTTGGTGGTGCTGTGCTATGCCAAGTGAGCAGGAAGGTGTCAGGAACGGAGGTACAAGCACAGCCATGCATACCTGGGTGATGTTGGAGAATCCAATAAGATAAGAGATGAAGCAGACTACTGCGATGAAGATCTTCTTCCTGGCTCTTAGGATTCGAGGATACTCATCCATCAGGGCTGTAATGAACCCTTCCACAGTGCAGAACTATGGGAAAAGGCATACACCAAGGATATATATATATATATATATATAACTTAATCCACACATATTCAACTTCAGTGTTGAGAACCTTAGTGATATATGGACTCTGCAGAAAAGAAAGAGGCCTCTCTGCACAAAGTTGGTCTGAACCATCATCTGAAAATTCATCTCTCTCCCCACTGAATACAGATGGAGCTAGGAGCACCGAAGTCAAATACTTAAAAATAGCTGAGATAAATCTCTGCCTTTTGCTTCTCAGGAAAGCCTCCTCTTTCTTCCCATAAGCTCTCTAGGGTCTGCCCATTCCTGCTCTGCTTCCCATGCTGCCAGTCCCTGTGCCACTGTTGTGTGTCTGGTTACTGCTGGGACATGTGCATGCTGCAGCACACTGAACACAACCTTCATTGCTCTTTCCTTCTTGCTCTTCTCAGCCTGTGGCAACAGCATTTGTGCTGCTCAATGATCTAAAATGCTCAATAAAGACTTGGATTACCCAGTCTCGTGTGCATGTGAGTAAAAACATCTCTGATTATCCAGTCCTTGACTTTATTTCACTTTTTTCAAGAATGCACTAAATGCATGTAGGGCACCAAAAGCCATCCTCAGAGTACACCATCTTTCTAGAGATGGAAACCCCTGGATGGTTTATGCAGAGCTGCACCAACCACACTACAATAATGCTGTCTGCACCATAACGCGTAACAAAATCCCCGTGAGTGTTGCCCTCATGTTTTCCTACTAGTTCTGCCTTCTGGCACGAGGGCAGTTTGACTGCATATATGTGAAGTGCATCCTTCCCACCTATCTCTTGATAAATTGTGAGATTTACTTTTATATCTTGCTCCCAGAAACTAGAGGTAACATACCTTTCTCAGAGAGGACATCTTGCCTCTAGCCAACAACCCTGGGAATTTATGAGGGCAGCAAACTGGCTCCCCTGGTCATGCTGAGCAAATGTACAAGCCAGTACAATGAAAATGAAAGTGGTTTCAAGAGAAAAATCCCCTAGAGTGGAGGTGGAGGTATACAGACCAAAAAGAGCAGCAGAGGGCTGGGAAGATGTGTGAAAGAAAAACAGAATGCCTGAGCCTATAGCTGGGCAGGGATGGTGGAAGAGTTTGCACATTGCTGACTGCTGGGGCTGGCTTCCACGTGGGCCAGAACAAGAAAAAGGGAGACGTGCGTGCCCGGGGTTTTATATCCACACAGAAAGCCAGTATTCCCAGAGCATCAACTCTCAACTGCTTCCACTTGAATTTTTAATGAGCTAAGCTTTTTATGTTGGACACAAATGCCATTAAAGCATCTTTTGCCGTTCACGCATGGGTTAAGCTGCCTTTAGAGTCATTGACAGTGAGCTCTTCACCCCGTCCCACCTGGTTTGTTGTCTGGAAGAGTCAGGACTGAGCTGGCACCACAGTGCGAAGAGATAGCATGACTGAAAAAACCACTGTCGAAAGCTATTCCTTCCACATGGATGCATGGCCAGGCACTGCTGGAGCCATGGCAGGGCCAGAGAATCCGAGACCAGAAAGGGAAATGCGTTTGGAGGGGGAACAGCCCTGGTTGGGGGCAGAGGGGGGTGTCCAACAAAAAAGGGGCAGAAAAAATGCCTTAGATAATGGGATGGAGGAAAGCTGACAGCCCTTTGGTGCAAGGAAGAATGATCAAAATCAGGGAATACGAATGATCAAAATCAGGGAATACATAGAGGGAAAGACAGGGAGATGGGTGATAAGGAATACGGCTACTAAGTGAGTCGGATTCTTTTTGTCTCCTATCAAAATTAAGCTCTTGTGTAACAGATAAGGTGGAGAAACAAATGGTCGTACATTGCTTTTTCTAGCCATTCTTGGAACAGGCTAGAATAGTGCCCTTCACACCATTTACTGAAAATTGCCTGATGACAGCCTCAGACTTCATAGGGGATGCAGCCTTAAGAGCCCCAGGGACTGCAGCTGCTTGGCCTGGGGCTCACTTTTCCCATCTTACAGACCAAACCTGGGCTGCTTGCACATGTAGGCACCTGAATGAAAGCATTCTGCTTTCAGAGTAGCAAGGAGCTGAGCACTGGTGCCTCCTGTTCTTGCCACTGCAGTCTGCTTTCCAAAAAGTTCTGCTTTTCCCCTCAACCCTCTCCAGCCACAATCTTTAGCACATATTCTTCTCTTCTTCATGCCTCACCCCACGATACTGTTTCTTTCCCAAGCATTTTATTTCCATTAACTTCTCTCTTTTGCTCCTTTTCCTCTTTAGGGGCCTCATCATTACACAAGCTGCTGGGTCCAGTTATCTGGGCTTGGGAGTCAATATAGGTGTGGCACCTCTGTCTGAAGGAGAGTCTCCCATCCTCTCCCAATGCCAACAGCTTGCTGTTCCCTCCTCAGCCACACAGAGCACCCTTACTGGGATGCAATGACCCGCGGGGAGTTTGACCACAGCTGCCAGATGTGCGGCAGAGATCCGTGAGAATGGTCTCACTGCTGGCAGCTGGAAATCCTCATGACCAACCCATGCGAGGCAGCCTCACATGGGACAGACACAGGCTGGCAGTCACAAGGCTTGCCAGCTCCCCTGAGCAATAAATGCCTGACCTGGAAACTGGTAGGTTAAAAGGAAACATTAGCATATTATGAAAGAGGGTCTGGACGGGAGAGGGCTGAAGACTGGATGAATCAGAGCAAAGGGAACACCAAGGCACACAAGAGGGGGCCCAGGAGGGAGGTGTCTGTCAGTACAGGTCACTCATCCCACTGGAGGAACTGCAGAGGGGATGTGCAGATGGAAGCGTGCTGCATCTGCAGGAGACTCGCTGGACCTCCTCCCACTGTCACTAAAGCGCTGGAGCTCGTGGCTGCATCACAAACCAAGATCTCAGCCCAGCCTCCCTTTCCCTGCTGGGCTCCCGAGCATCCCTGCTGTGCCCACAGAGCCGTGCCCCGCCGGTGAGGAGCGACACGCTCAGCCCAGCAGCCCTGGGTGCAGGGAATGCCCTTCGGCCCTGCTGTGCTTCATGAGCTGGGCTGCCAACCCAAATGAAAAATGCTCGCTGCACCTCTGCAAATGCCACAAAGAATGTGTAATCAGCACGTAGGAAAACCTTCTTTTTTTTTTTAAACTGAATGTTTCAAAATGCATGTGGAATTGCAGCCACTGTAGCAGCTCGGGTTCATTGGTTTATCTGCATAAGCTGCCATGCTGTTACTGGTGTGTTTGAATGAATCAGACAGAAAGCTTCTTCCCTTTTTAAAAGCTTGTTTTCCTTCTGATGCTTCATTCCCCCCCAGCCTCCTCCTCCAGGCAATGATAGCCCCCCCCAACAGAGTGCCTGCCCTCTGAAACTGCCTGTCAGAAGGGACGTGGAGAATTTCAAGGAGTATTTTAGAAGCAAATGCAGCAAATAAATTACAGAGTGCTTATTGTCATGTCTCAAACTATTTACCAGCACTGAATGAATAATCCACGCAGATAATTTTTTCTTCTGTAAATGCAGTTTCTTTCAGAACATTTTGGTATTATTTATTTTGGTTTGTTTTTTTCAAAATAATGTCTGTGGTAATGCATTCATGAGCTTTATAAAGTGTTTATGAGAATGTGACATGACTGAAAACCAGATTTGGTTGATGAGATTTTCCTGGAAACCAGGTGTGACATTTCGGGAATAGATTTGAGTCTGATTGTGAAGTAGGCTTGGGTTTATGAGCACTGCCTGTAATCCAAGAGGGCACCCATTCTGTACTGGTGGTTTAGGCTGCAAGAGAAGATCATGTGGGCACAAGGGCAGATATGACAGATCAAGTGAAGATTTTTGCAGGAACCTTTGATTTTGATGCACTCAAAAGGAAGGCATGCTGCAATTCACTGCTTCACAGGGTAGCTACTTTTATGCTGAATTATCAGAGAAAAAAAAGACCCTATCACCACTTGTAAAAATGCAGAGATAATGGTTTGATTTTGTTTTGTGAGGGCTCTGAGGGGGCAGGGTGGAGACATTTTGCTACATCTAACTCCTTCCCCCTCAAGTACCTTGTAAAACTTATCTGATGGCAAAGCAGTCAGGGTACCCAGGCACCAGCCTTCTCCAAGGCATGACTCCTTCCCTCTGCCAGGACCTATCCTGCTAACCTATGAACCAGGCCATGGAGCTGCAGCTCTGCTCTGCTGTTGGCATCAACAGCCATGCCAAAATGCTGCAGGAAAGCACAGCCCCCACACCATGAGAGAGTAAAAACTCACTCTGCTCAGCACTGCCCCAAGTGCAGAAGGGGACACCGCCACTGTACCTGAAGAGGTTTTTGCATCACCCCCCACTTTGTCCCGGGGTTGTCTCACCTGACTGTCCAGACCCAGCATCATCAGCATGGAGAAGAAGAGGATGGACCAGAGTGGGGACAAGGGCAACTGTGTGACAACCTGCGGGTAGGCGAGGAAAGCCAGTCCAGGGCCTGCAGTAATGAAAAGAGGGGTGAGCCCATGTTTACAAAGCACTCGATAGGAAGGGTGAGCTAAGGGCCATGGTTAAATAAGAGAGACAAAAAATACAGCCAAAATTCCAGGGGTTTCCATACAGGGGCTAGGAACACCTGAGACTTTGTGGCTGTGACACACTAACTAGGTGGGAGGCATTGGGATAAGATGGGGAGACAGAAATGATTAAAGAAACAAGCCGTGCATGCAAGAAAGTCATCAAATTATTGCAACCAAATGAAGCACTTTTCTAGAAAAAAAACCCTGATATTCAGAGCTGGTTATAACTTTCCTGATACCTTTTTTTTTTTTTTCCACCACAAAATGCTGTTTCTTAAGATAAAAATTCTCTGGAAAGACAGCAATTTCAAAATATGTCTTCATGCAGAAAGACAGTCCCATCTTGGTTAAAAAATTATTCTGAGATCACAGTCCCAAGATTTTTCATGAAAAAGGGACTCCAAGTTTTGATCATGTCTCCTGAAAACATAGGTAGTATCTATTTTCCATAGGAAGGTTTCAGACAGCAAATGGCCTAAATATTTCACTAGAGCAAAATAAAACTTCAGCACAGCTAGGAAAGACCCCAAAGCACCCCACGCTCAGTTCCAAGTGGTTCTCACTTGCATTTGAACCTGGGTTTCTGCTTACCCGAGGAGGCCAGCTCTGCCACCGACTTCTTTGTGATGTGTGACATGAAGCCAATGATAGAGAAAATAACAAATCCCGCAAATATGCTTGTGGTGGAGTTTATGCAACAGACAATAATGGAGTCTCTGGAAGAGAGAAAGAAAAAACCTCACCTGCAGGTCCCTACCAAGAGCAGAGAGTGGAGTAAACAAAAGACCAAGCCCTGCAGAGAGCTTGGACGGGTAGCACAGGTGACATACTAAGAGTGTGCTGCAGGCAGGGAGCCCCTCTGTAGAGATCACAGTGTGTCCCCTAGGCTGCATGTTGCCAGCAAGGGGACAGCAGAGATCAGGCAGATTCACACAATGAGCACTCCCTGCCACACAGGAAGACAGAACAAAATAACTGACCTGTAGACGTTGTTGTGGAAAGTGTTGTAGCTGCCCAGAGCGATGAGGGAGCCCAGCCCCAGGCCGTAGGAGAAGAAGATCTGAGTGGCTGCATCCATCCAGACCTGTGGAGAAGGAGCCAGGAGTGCAGCAGAAGGGGGCTCAGTGCTGCAGGTGCATGTCCTGCAGCAGCAGCTCAGTGCAGGGCTAGCAGGGGGATTGGGTGCAGGCTGTGGAGCTGTGTGCTTGGATGGACACCCTACTGGGGGGCCAGGCCCTGAGGGAACCCTGCCAGTAGGGCCGAGTCAAGAGTTTCTTATTAATATCTAATCTAAAACTATTCTCTGACAGTTTAAAGCCATTCCCCTTGTCCTATGACTACATGGCCTTGCCAAAAATCTCTCTCCAGAGCTCTACTGTAGGTAGGGAAGATCCTCTGCTGGAAGGCACTTTCACTGTCTGAGCCTGTGTGTAGGTGTTTGCTCTCTCACATGTGCCCCTGAGGAATGCTGCTTCACTCAGAGACCCACATCCTGCTCTCACACCCTCCATTTCTCTTCCACTGGTGTGTCTGATTTTCCAACATGGAGCTGTTTGTGCAAACAACTGCAGATGACAGCTTGCAAAGCTGGTCCCAGTGCCTTAAGGTCTTAAAGCTTAGTAATTTCAAGAAAGGAAGCAGACTGTTTGTTTCTTAATTGCATAGCATTTACACAGCTCTTCTGGTCTTGGGAGCCCTGTTTCCTGCATTAGAGCCAATGCAGTTGGGAGTACAGTTACAGACAGTGTCCTGAAAGAGGAATCATTGGGACCCTCACTGGGAAATGATGGATGTCCAGTTGTCCCAAATCACACATGACTGGTGACTTTGGAACCATGGGAGTATCACTGCTGAAAAACACAGTCTGTGTCTCCTGAAAAACTTCATTGTTGCAAGTGTCCCTATTCTTTCTGGGTCTCCTTTCTGATTCCAGTGACCAAGAACACATGACTGGCCACCACTCATCGTTTAAGCACTTCCAAAAACTGCTGCTGTGTGTGCTGCTGTGCTTGTGCTCCTTCTGAGGCCCCATGCCAGCACTCCCACATCGTTGTTTTTCTGGGACCACCAGAACAAGAGCTGACCACCAGCCCTAGGACATGCTGTGAAATGAGCCATTCCCAGCTCAGAGGGGAGGTCCTTTGTCAGGATAATTTCTGACTCCCCATACCCTGTGGATAACACTGGTTGAGTATAACAGAGCTCCAGCCATGAAGGACCTGTCCCTCAGTTTTGTCTCAGCCTATGGGACAAATTCACAGATCCTGTTCATGGATCATGGATACTTGAACAGGGTTATTCCAGAGTTATTTTAAGTAGTTACAATATTAATGGGAAGTGCCTGGGGAGGCCCAATGCAGAGACAGCTGGGAGATAAAAGCTTTCCTCGCTAGGCTACAAACCTCAGAGTCAGAGAGCTTCCTGAAATCAGGCGTGAGGTAGAAGAGGATCCCCTCCTTGGCTCCTGGCAGTGTGACTCCCCGGAACAAGAGGATGAAAAGCATGAAGTAGGGATAGGTGGCCGAGAAATACACCACCTAAGGAAGAGAGAGCCATCATGAGAGAGAAGGCTTCAGGCCCACCAGGGTCCAGGAGCTTTCCTGCCCATGGTGTCATTGAGTATGAGGGGGACAGCCTCCCAAGCACAGCCACTTTCAGCAGCATTTCCTTGTATTTGCTGTCCCACATTCCCATGCTAGTAACGTTTCTGGCTGTTTGAGGTTTCTCTTTGCCAATGATACACAAGGACACACTAATCACAAAAGTAGCATGCTAAAGTCTGGATGAAATGCCCAAAGACGAGGGAATTGCACAGGGATAATTTTAGTCTACAGAAGTAATCCCTTTAAGTCACCACATCCTTATTTTTCAGAGCTAAAGCTGGTGTTTCTCTAGATCAATGCATCAAGC
Organism: Regulus satrapa; assembly: GCA_013396955.1. Lineage (NCBI taxonomy): Eukaryota > Metazoa > Chordata > Aves > Passeriformes > Regulidae > Regulus > Regulus satrapa. The sequence goes on from VWZN01016110.1 coordinate 208,009, forward strand.
AAAATGAGTTGTCTTCATTCCACTGCTTTCTCTTCAGCACTGTTTCAGGATCTTACAGGTATGTGCCACCCCTCCTCACGGGACCCATACCAGTAATCACCAGGGCTTTGCTGTGGCTGTGTAGCTAAAGCCTGTTTGAGAGCCACTGGGGAAGTTAACAGCTTAGGTGACCTACCCCTGAAGTGCTTCTTTCTGATCTCTCCTCTAGATAATTCCTTTCATAATAGTGTCCTGCTGCACCATGCTGTGCTCTAAATAACACATCCCAGCATCTCAGCAGCGCTATTTCACTAAACAAAGCAATTACCTTTCTGCTGTGCTAGCCTGGAACACTGCACAGGGAATAACAACAGGCTTCTCATCTGAAGGTCTCCCACCAATATCAAAAGGGCAGCAGGGAAATTTTCAAAGGAGATGGTGAGATTTTTTCCACCAGAGGCAATTTAAGAGACTGTGATTGTCAAAAGGGGGAGGCCACAAGAAGCTTTGCTCTCTCAAAGGGCTGTCCCAAAGTGGGAAATATAAGTAATTTCTGAAAATGCCTCTTCCCAAAAAGAATGTGCACTCAGGTCCACGACCTTACAGGCAAGAGCTATTCTCTACACTTAGAATGAAAATTACCATAAACATGGTAGCAATTTTTTGAGCTGTGAAAGGTAAATGTCAGGAATTTAATATTATCTACTGTGATTTTGCCTCTTAACAACCTTAGTTATAGACACTTAAACAAAATTGAGTCTGGAGGCCATTTTCACAGTGCGGCAATGAGAGGCAGCACCAGAAGACCCAGCCCTCACGCTGTACCTTGCCCGTCCACTCCACACCCTTCCAGATGGAGAAGTAGACCAGCAGCCAGGCCAGGGCCAGCGTGCCAGCCAGGGGCCAGCGGACGGTGCCAGGCTCGCCCAGGCCTCCGGACATCTGGTGCATGTTCCTCCTAAGGGTGGGAAACACCGTGTTAGGAGGTCTAACAATCAGGAGCAGAGGGATTCAGAGCTCCCAGAGGTGGCTGGAGGGTGAAGGGCCAGGTGCAGAGAAGAGTGGTAACCCATAAATCCCTAGAGAGAACTGTGGTTCATCCTGATGGGATAAAGGGAGGTGAAGAGAGGTGGAGAGGCTGTAATATCACCTGTCCACCTGCACAGTGCACCCCACACCCACCACGGCCAGTGGCTGGCTGTAATGCCCTCCTGCCAAAGCTGCCCAAGGAACAGAGCCAACAGGCACAGCCTCAGCCCTGGTGGGCAGGCACAGTGACCACGGGCTGGGGAGAAACCTGGTGTGGGCAGGCTGGGGACGTACTCCCAGAACTCGGTGACGGCGCTGGTGAGGTTGGTGGTGTCGTTCAGGGAGTAGTTGGAGAAGCAGCGGTCTGTGTTCCAGGCGTTCCCACAGTTCTGCCACGGCAGGTCCTGCACCGGCACAAGGACAGAGGGGTTATCATTCATGTGAAATCTCCCAAGGGAAATCTGGCTCCTTTTAAACTGAAGCCCCTATTTAATTTTTTTTTCCCAAAAATAATCGGCAGCTCCATTGCATGCGCATACCCTTGTAGACAAAATAATGGAACAATTTTCCAAAATACGATAAATTGCGACAAGGATTTTCCAGGAAAAAAAAATATCATTATGTGATTAGGGCAATGCTGTAGCTCCAATAAAATGTTAGCAATTCCCCACAATAGAAAGCCACTTCCAATTAACTGTTGATAATTAATACCTACAAATTAAAATACTACCAAGGGATATTGCGTTTATAACCATTATGGCTTTTTGCTAGCTTCACTCACCAAGTGGCTGGGCTTTACTGCACAAAGAATAAGCAGTGATTTGTTTCTTATGTGCCATTTACATCAGCTTCAATGCTTAACATGCAACATGGCCCTGAGAAGGGAGGCAATGGATTGTCTACACAAACAGGCTGTTACAACACAAGCACAGGAGTAAATTGTGCAGGACAGTAGCTGTTTCATGCTGTCCACTGCCCTGATTATAAGCAGCACAAAGGGATTCCTGGGAGATGTTTACACCGTGGGTAGCGGTGTGACGGCAGCACAACACTACAGGCTTAGTGCAGTCAGCTCTGGCACTGCAGGCAGTGAAGCAGCAGTGCCAGGGGCTGTGTGAGCGTGCAGGGCAACTCACCCCGGCCACGGCTGAGCCAGCCCAAGGAAAGCAGCTCAGATATGTCTCCATGAGCAGCTACCTCTTTTCCCAAGCACAGAGCATAGATAAATGCAGAGCAGCTATTCTGGGTGATTTCCCTCTGCAGATAAGACCTGAGGCCCCAGCTCAACAAAGCTTTAAGATGTTTGTATCCCTCCCTCATTCTTCCATGAACCTCTTCAAAAATATTATCTGTGTTTTAAATGCCTTGTAGCATCAGTGCCTTTAAGTGCTGCCTTCACTGCTCCATCTAAATCAGTTCACTCAGTGAATGATACCTTCAAATGTGGTATCCTGGCAGAATGGTGACTATTGCTGGGGTGGGGGTGACATTCCAGTGGCCACCCGGACCACTGCACCCATCTGGTGATTCCACTAAGGACTTCCTAACTGCATTGAACAAAAGGCAATGGCTTGAGCAGTGATGCACAGCAGCTCTTCAGTGTCTGCATGTTAGGGAAGCTGCACAGTTCTCACAAGGAGGGGCAGGCTGGAGGACAGTTTGTTGCTGCTCCAATTCCTCTGAATTTCAGAGGACAGAAACTACAGAAGGCAGGCTGGGATCCTATTATAGTTCAAAATACTCTTAGTCAAATTTAGGAGGCATAGGGGACAGACATCAGCCTAGCATTTTCATTTGCACCTTGAGTCCTTTGGGGAATTTGGAATGATTATCTCTGGTAAAAGAAAAGGTCTTGAGCCAAACACCTGGATCTGCCTGTGCACATACAGAGCACTGTCACCAGCCAGGCCTGTAACACCTGCATGTACCAAAGCCCCATCTTAAGATGCATCCTTGCCCAGGGTGTAGTTGGGATGGGTTACTTGGGGGAAGACCTCTGTTTATCTGGGAATCCCTGAGGGTGCATTTAATCACCCACAGCCAATAATTTTGTTCTAGATTCAGGACCCTACCAGGACAGGTGGTATTGGTTGTAGAAGCATAGTTGGGAATGCCAGATGGAATGATTCAGAAAGTCTTGATAGATACTTGAAATTTTTGCTGGAACAAAAAGTAAAACTGGATGAACTGTGTCCACAATAGCATTTCAGGGTTATATCTACATGACATTTTAAAATATCCTGTTTGAACCATGGGATTGATGTCTTTAAGGCTGCAGATTGCTCAGAGAGTTATGTTAAGGAAACTCTTACCAGTTTTTGGGCTGAAATAAAAAATTCAGCTACCAATATGTTAATATGGAGTGTGACTCTAAGCTTGTAGAAGACCCTACTATGGAAGAGAAACCCATTATAAACTGTAACACCAAAGCACACACTAAGGAATTGTCACAAGCAAATGTCTAGATACTTTCTGAATCATTTTCCCAGCAGAAAAAAAAAAAAAATCCCTTGGATATCATTTATCAAGAGAGGAGTGAATAAGAACTAATTAAGATAAGGAGAAAGTCCTGAGAAATAAGACCATGATGTGATAAAACCTGACAAAACCAGTTCTGGAAATGTGCAGCTCAGATTTGAGCAGCCTTAGAAATAAAACAGAGAGTGAGTTTTAAAGAGTGATGTGTGTGGGCAACAGCTCCTGTAGAGTGGATGGGACCATCCTCTCCAGAGGACAAGCATCACTACCCATCAGCACTACAAAACTGCCTCCAGGACTGATGAATCTCTTCAGGAAGGGTCTAGCCCAATGCTGACAAAGGCTCTTTGCACACATAGCAAGCAGCTGGTGCCCGCTGTGGGTCATAAACAAATCACTGCCTGCAAGTGGGAGTGAGGACCCAGGCTGCAGCCAATGCCACGCTGCAGACATGCCCGTGAAAAACTCACCGCAGTGAAAGAGTTGAAGAGATAGTAGAGAGCCCAGGCGATGATGACAATGTAGTAGATGTTCAGCCAGAAGGACAGAACCATAGCTGCCAGTCCCACGCCTGCAAATGAAGGCAGAGAGCAGCATCAGTCCAGGTGTCCAGTAGCCAAGGGAGTTCACGGGCACCACAGCAAGGTTGTTTTGAAAACCAGAAAAAGGGAATCAGCTAATCAACACAGAGTGTTGATACCAGCTGCACTGGGAGCTGGTCAGCAAGGGAGGCTCATTCTCTCCCATCTCTCAGCCACCCATTTCCACTGGGGGAACAGTGCTACCTTTCAGTGTGCTACCGGTACTTTATGGACAGAGTTCCATGAAAACAGGATCTCATCACTTCCCGGGCAGAATTGCACTTTCCCACATCCAAGGCATTTCTAAATCACCATTGGCTTCTAGAAAAGTTACTTCAAGCATGGCAGCAAGCTGCATTCCCATGCAATTAAAGTAAGCATATGTAGGGAGGCTTGGGGAAAACAAAGGATCTTTAGCAACCAGAGCCCCTCCACCACAGTCCATACTGCTCATGAAGTCCCTTGTCACCACACAAATCTGCTTGAACAGAGCACAGTGATGTCAGTGACTGCAGACATCGAGGTCAAGGACAGCTTGATAAAGACAGAGGGGGAAAACCCTCCCCTCATCTGCCACCCCATCCCAGCCCCCAGGAATTTGCTGATTTGCCTTCAAACCATTAATGGGGTTTTGTCTGTAGTTACGTGCCATTGCTGTCACAAACATTCAGCACAATACCTTTGAACATGGGTGCTAATCTCCAGACTCCCAGTCCACCAACAGAGGTATACTGGCCCAGAGCAGTTTCCAGCAGGAAGAGAGGAATCCCAGCAAACACCAGCGTCAGGAAATAGGGAATAAGGAAGGCCCCTGAAAGAAGGAGCAATGTTATCAGGCAGTTCCCCCTTTGATCAAGAAGGAAATGCCTCCAGCTGCAGTTGCTTGCTCTGTGATGAGGAGCAGCCTCTCCCAGAGGGGACAGTTTGCAGCTGGAGTTGGTGTGTCCAGTGAGTCTTCCACAGAGGTGAGCGCTGCCTTCCCGTTATCACTGTGGGTACGTATGTACCATGTACAGCTACACTCTGGCACCACTAGCTATGCAATGCCAGGCTCACTTTGTTAGCTGTTTAGACAATGCTAAACCCAAGCTGACAACAAACCCAAAAGCTTGGACTGACACTGGTAACTTGTTGATGTTTTCTGTCTTACCTGCAGAAGCTTTCAGTTCTTCTTCTTCTTCCTCTTGAGGAAATAGTGCACAGGAATATCTGGCATTGGCCACTGCTTTCTTTGTTTACAGTTCTTTCAGTCTTTTAAGAAAACTGTGACCAAGACTGTGTTGGCTCTTGTAACAGTGCTATACAGCACCCCACGTGTGTATTAGGTTTTACCATTAAAATTCCTAGTGAAAATAATATTCTTCTCCATGGTGCTATGAATATCATCTCATCACTAGAAAGGAGGTAGAACACTCATTTACTAGAGTTATTACTGGCAGCCAGTTTTTAAAAGAGCAATTAGAATAGGAGAGCCTTGCTGTGTGATTGGGAGGCTGTACAAGTTCAGGTCATCCTGACTTCCAGGATGTGGGACAAAGCCCATTTTTTATCTTTCTCATGCATTTACTGGATGGGCCATCACTTCTGAGGAGTGCAAACTTTTTCAGAAGACGCTGGCTGGGGACAAAGGGAGGACACTCAGTTTGCCCAGAAGGGGCTGGCCGTGTTCAGGACAGTGCTGATTCCTGCACTAGCTGTAGGGCTGATCTGTCAGTTTGAGTCTTCTTCTCCAGATAATCGTGGGAAAGCAAACATGGAGCCAGCGAGCAAAGCCACTCTGCAGAGCTGTGGCCCAGCTTGCACCCGGCAGAGCCACGCTCCAGCAGCTGCTCTCCGAGGGCAGGGAAGCAGCCAGGCACAGCCAGGGATGCTGGCTCAGGGGACATCCAGCTGGGGACATCTGCCTGCCAAGCAGGGAGCTGAACCCAGCTGGGAGAGGCAGGTGCCAGTACCCGGCATGGGAGTCCATGGGAGGCACCATGCAAGAGGAGCTGGCAGTGGGTGGCGGGGAGAAAACACTCTCTGTGCCAGCAGCTCGGTGACCATGAACCTGAATCACAAGCTGGCATGGAAGCACAGGCTCTTGGCTTCACCAGCAGCCTGGCACACAGGAGAGAACAGCTTTGGGCATCACTGTGCCTGCTCAGCAGCCTCCCTCTGTGCTCGCTAGACACCACAGCCTGCAAGGTCCCTGAGAGCCCTGTGGGAAGCCAGCTCTGCTCCGAGGACACGGCTGCTGCCACCCTGCTGCTGTGGAGTTTGGAGGCTGAGCTTAGCAGAGGCACAAGTCTGTTCCTTGCTTCTGTGCAAGCAATTAATGAGATTTGGCTGCAGCTCTGATGATCCTGTATTTCTCAACTACAGCAGGACAGGAAGGTTTGTAGGGGAAAGATCTTATTAGACTGCTGTGAAAACAAACAAACAAACAAAAAAAACCCACCAAAAACCAAATAAACTTTTCCACATGAGTCTCGAGAATAGTGGTAAATCTACAAAGCATTCCTTGAGCTGAGGGATGTTGGTAATGACACTGCTCCTCTGGAGGACCAGGTCCCCAAGCAGGCATGGATAATATTCCCAGGTCCTGTACCGCCAGATGGGAAACCTGAAATTTGTATCGAAATTTTGCAGTGCAAAGTACGGTTGTGTGTGACCTTTGTGAGATTTGGGATGACGCTCAGATCCCTGGGCATCGAAGGGGTGATGACGCTGGTCCTGCTCAGAGCACTGACCCTTGGAGGCAGGGAAGGATCAACAGCCTCTGGCACTCACTGTGCAGCCCCAAATCTGCCTGCTCCTAATGTCATACAGCAGAGAATAACTGCTAATCCTTGAAACAGGGAGCGCTGCCCACGAATCAAAAATTGAGCATTACAAGCTGTTACACGCTGTTGCTTTGAGTCTCAGTGCGCAAATGAGGAGCGCAGGATGCTTATTTAAAGAATTGCTTTTCTCTCAAGTTATTCAAGCTTAGGATCTGACAGGCAATTTTTAGCATGTACTGAGCCGCATTTAGAGCGAATTCGGAGCCTGGTACAATCCTGCCGAGATCAGAGGGACCGAATAAGGTTAGAGATCAGTGTAGAGGCTGGAGCCACGGGCACAGCTGGGCACATCCAGCTGCGTGCAGGGCCGGCAGGGAGCCCGGGCATCACTTTGGGTGAAGCCCGCTCCCCGCAGCGGACGGGCCGAGCGCCGGGCT
>VWZN01016110.1:215310-317542 GCA_013396955.1 Regulus satrapa
CGCCCCACACAGACAAACCCAGCCGTGAGCGGATGCGATGTGACAGCGGTAAGTGAGACGACAATATTTCCATTCAGTTCAATTTGCCTGTGCGTAATGGAAGCAGCCCACACGACCGCTCTTTCTGAGCAGCGCGCAGAGCGGGACGCTAAAATTAGAGTCCCGCCCACGGTCTGCAGCGCTCCGGAGGCGCCTCCGCCGGGGCAGGGGCGAGGCGGTGCCCGCCCGGTTGCGGAGGAGCCGCCGTGCGCCTCCGCCTCGCCGCGGCTCCCGGTGACGCTCCCGTGCGTCAGCCCCGCTCGGTGCCCGCGGCCGCCGTGAGAAGGCAGCGGCGACAGCAAGGAGCCCCCCGGGCTGCCCGCACAGGCACGGTGCTGGGGAACACCCCAGGGTGTTCGCTTCCCTTCGCAGGGAAGCGATTCCCGCTTTTCATCCGCTCCGCGTTGCTGCTAGCAGCCGGCTGCTCCCTCTGCCAGGGCAGAGATCACCCCCGTGTGCCATTGCTGGTGTTAATAACAGCGCTCCGCACCTCTGTGCAGCACCCTCCGTCACAGGTTTTCAGCTGACTTTATGTGTAGGATTGATTTTAGGCTGGCAACACCCCTCATCTAATTATAGGCACTGTGGTCTCCACCTTTGTGCTTTAGGAGACAGTCATGGGCAGCACGGTGTGAGATTTGGGATGACGCTGCAAGCACAGGGCTGGCATTCAGCCACGGGGGAAATGTTCTATGAGGAGAGCCAGCAGTCAGAGTTTGGCCAGACAAAGATGACAAACCTGCGCCGTGGCTCTGGCACTGGTGGCACAGGCTCCCCGGGGCAGGCCTGGATGTTCCCATAAACCTCACTCAGCTCAGCTGCACATTTCCACCTCTCCACAAACCCCAAAGAAGCTGTGGATGCCTCATCCCTGAAAGTGTTAATGGCCAGGTTGGATGTGGCTTTGGGCAATCTAGTGGAAGGTGTCCCTGCCCTCAGCAGCGGGTTTGGAACTGGATGATCTTTAAGGTCCTTTCAAACCCAGACCATCCTGTGATTCTGCAATTCTGTGAAAACAGCGATTCTACAATTCTGTGAAATGGCTCAGCTGGAAATCTTCTTGTCAAAATTGCTAACTCTCTGGTCTCCTGCTAGGACTCACTCCACATGCTTCAGAGAGAGGGCCTAGATACCCTTAAATGCCAGGAAGTTAAATGGACATGGCTTCAGGGAACAACACCCTTCTCTTTCCCAGAGCTGGAGGAGAAGAGCATCCTACACTTCCTGCAACAGCAGAAATGGGGTCGTAATAAGAGAAGTTATGAGAACCAAAGGTAAAAAGAAAACAAAAAAGACATGGAGAGGAAACATGAAAAGAGACCCTCAGAGCAGCATGAATAAGTGTTGGGATGGGGACTCCAGGCCAGGAAGACCTAAGAGGGAAGCAAAGAGCAAAGTGGGAAGACTAGCAGGCAAAACTAAAATTATACATACAACCTTAAAGGTGAGGAAAAGGGGGTTGGACTTGTGTGGGAATTCTGTAAAATGGTTCAAGGAAGTGAGCAGCTCTTCAAAGGGGAGAAGGAAGGCTATTTTAACAGGCATAAACAATGGAAGAGCTCAGCATGGAGTGAGAAGAAAGAGCCTCTGCTCTACTGACACCTGCCCATACTCCCCTCCACAAAAGCATCTCCCTGACAAGGCTGAAGAAAGACCACAATTTTAGAGTGGAGCTGAGGCACAGAAGTGACTTGATCCAAGATGAGCAGAAATTCTGTACCTGAGCAGGGAGAATTCCCTTGAGAATACACTAAACTGAGGAGAACCCCACCTTTAACAGATGCAAACTGGTTTCTCTGGAGGTGCCCCAGAATCCAACTGGGTGCCTATTTGTGCACAGCCCTCCCTGTAAGTAAATGAGGTCCCACATGCTTTTTACTTGTAGCCCTGCAAATTTGGCCTGCACAAGCATGACAGGACTCAAACTGCTTATCTTATTTCTTTGGACTGCTTCTTCCCAGCCTGCACTTGCTAGTAAAGCCCACAGACCATGGAAACTTGTCTCTGGACAACTTAATAACTCCCACCATGTGGGATAGCTCTCAGCTGGAGGAACACCCGTTTGCCCAGACCCACACCAAACCAAAACCTGCTCGGGGACAAGGCTGCTCATTGGGCATATGTCTCACCTCCTCCATTTTTGCCACAGAGATAAGGGAAGCGCCAGACGTTGCCCAGACCGATAGCATAGCCCACACAGGACAGCAAGAAGTCAAATTTCCCCTTCCAGGAACCTCTGTCTGGGATCTCCTTCTTCTTCTTCTTCTTGGTGCTCACAACCTCAGGGCTGATGGGCTCTGGTTCCTCCAGGGCTGCCTGCTTCACCTCGGAGGGAGAGTTCAGCTCCACGGAGGTGTTGTCCATCTTGCCCATGGTGACTCAGGTGTGTGTTCACTCTTGCTGAGGGGCTGGAGGAGCAGGAAAGGCAGTTTCTGCCCTGGCCACGCAAAAACAAGATGGGAAGCACTGGGCAAAGCTCCTGGTGAGAAGGGAGAGAAGAAAGGTGTCCTGTGTCAATGTAGAGTGTCATATTTAATTGTTACCATTACATAACAAATTTCTCAATTCTCATCTTTTTCTCCTCCCAGTGCTCTGCAGGAAAAGCTCTGGGACCAATAGGCATGCAAAACCAGAGAAACCAGAGGTTGTGGGTGAGCAGAGCAGATAAACATGTCTGTCCTGTCTGAGTGACAGTGGAGGAGGGCACATGGAAGGAGTTTCCAGGTCTGGGGTCCAAAACTGAGTGCAGCAGCCACAGAGGCACCCAAGAGTTTGTGTGGCCCAGCCAGCCCAGCACAGGTTTGTAGCAGTACGTCCACTATGGATGTGCTCCACCTGGCAATCCCATGCCTTTATCCCTCACCACAGCAGCAACAGAGATGTGTTCACAGCCGTGCAGCTGCAGCATCTGGCAAGGGAATGGCTGCTCTGCTCTGCTCCTCCCTGCACACCACGCTGGATGTGGTACTGTGATCCCCAGGTGTATTCAGCTTGTGCTCACTAATGACTAAAGCCAGCCTGTGAACCACTGAAGTTCCACTGAGTCAGGACTCCAAGGTCTTGATGATTAATTGCATGAGTCTGACTAAAAAATTTAATTAATGCCTGCATTGATTTTAGGTCCTAAGAAGTATATAACCATCACACCAAAACAATTTGGAAAGAGAGTGAGAGCAGGCTATGTTACTTCACCTGTGTCTAAACCAATATTGTACTTGTGTCTTCAAAAATAAGTGCAGTTTTCTCCTTCTGTCACACAAGCTGTTGCAAAGTCAGAAAAAGGCATGGAAGAGAGCCAAAAGGCTGCTTTAAAGTGTGGAGCAACTTTCATGTGAAGAGAGTATAAATGAAACGGGATCCATTGTTCTGTGGGAGAGGTAGCTGGAAGGGGCGTATAAATGTATCAGTGCCGTAGAATACAACTATTCACCATTTCTGACACAAGAACTGCAAGGGATTAAACCATGACCAGGAGGTGGTAGGTTCAAAAAGAGCAAGAGGTGATATTCCAGAAAATGTGCAGCTATGGAGCGAGACTCCCTGCTGCAGGACATGCTGGATGACAAGAGTTTATATTACTTCAGGAGAGGAAATTAAGGGGGCAAATAATGGAAGGAAAATCCACCAGAATCTACTACTGCAATTCTGCAAAACCTTGAGCTGGAAGTTGTTTGAGGTGGAGGGACTCCTCCAGGGAAATAACACTCTCTACTTTTCCTGGTTTTATCCTCTCCCCTCAGCATCTGCCCTCAACCAGTACAGAAGACAGGACTGGCATGGAGTTTGCTCTCACCCACTTCTCAGATCATTTTACAGAGACAAATTTAATCCTCACCAGGGGTTATCAATGCTACAATCTCCCAGAGGAGTCTGTTGACAAAAGCATTCATAGATGCAAACATTGGAAAACAAACAACAAAAAGAAAAAAAAAGGGTATATCAGGAAACAAATCAATTCAAAGAGGTGTCATGCTCTAGCAGTTAAAACTGACCTTGTTTGAGTTCTTACTATTGGTAGGGTAGTCTCATAAAGAAACAAGACTCATTTGTCCCATGGGGTGTTCAGGGGTCTCATTATCTTGTTATTAGTGTTTCTAAAGTGTACTGGACAGAGATGTCTCCTAAGTCTGGGCTCAATGGCAATATGACTCCTGCTTACTACAGTAGTAGTAATCCCATGATTACAGCAGGTGAATTTTGTTCCCCCACAGAATTCATCACTGTGGTTAGAAAAACTCTATTCAACTGTGAAGGGCATGGCTGAACCAGGACATAACTGTAATTCCTTCTGATAAGTCAGTGGAGAAGCCAGAAATCCTCTTGCTGTGGGATGAAGTCTGTAACCAACCTCCCTGAGCTGTGGAGTCCACACCAAGCCTCACAACTCCTCCAGCCCCAGGACAGTTGCAGTAAGCCCAGCAGTAAGTGGCAGCATGAAATTTGTTTCTGGGGAGAAGAGACCATTTCACACAGTCCATGAGGCAGAGGCCAGAAGAGGCCATTGCAGGACACTAAGAGCAAAGGCTTTGGTTGGCAGATCCCATTTCCATCCTCCACCTTGTGATAGCACTATCACACCAGCTCCTGGCTCCTCACTAAGGCAGGGAGAAAGAAATTATACAGAACGTGTAGGAGGAAAGTAAAATCAAGAAAAAAATATAAATCAAAATAGAAGAAATAGCACCAAAACCTTTGGGGAGAACTCAGAGCTGGGCTAAGTCAGAGTGATTAGCTATGCCTGGAGAAATAACAAAATGGACTCAGCAGAAGCATTTAGACTAACTTCTTTTCTTTTCTGTAGACAAAAACCGGAAGGTAAGCTGCTGTCTTTAAAAAGTATTTCTATATCCTGATCTCCCTTTGCTCTTTTCCCTGTTCCACAGTTCTGGAGTGATACTGCAGCTAGATGGTCACACCTCATATTTCCTATTCTTGGGGTAAGATGATAAAGGAGCAGCAGACCACACTGGAAATTTCTTCTTACCTTTCTTAAAGGTGAGGTCCTTTATCTCCAGCTCAGAAAGAATAAGCTGGATTTATAGAGTCAAGAAATAGAAAATCAGACAAGAGGATCCCGCTGCGGATCCATCCCACCTCCTGTCCTGTCTCTCAACAGTGATGTATGATGGGGACAGAAGGGCTCATGCGTGTCCCACAGCCCAGCTGTGCCATGTCCTTCCCCAGACACATAGCCCTGGCCAGCAAAAACACAGGCATCAGTCGCCCCAGGCCAAGAGTTTGACTCCTGTGTTGCTCACATGCTGAACAAGTGGGAGGAAATGCCAGCACCTCCACTTATCCACACGGGTCTTCTCCAGCACGAGCATGAAACTCTGTCCTGGTCTGACAGCCCAGAGAGAGCAGAGTCAGTTCAGCAGCTCTCTGTCATGTCAGATTATTTGTTCTGAAAAGCACACGGTGCTTTGGGCTCAGCAAAATGCCTGAAGGACTCAAAATGATAATCAATAAGAGCAGAGCTACAAGATGGAGGTGGGCTCTGTTTTGTAAGGACTTGAAAACAAGGTCAAGGAGTTTTGACATTACACTATAGCAGGTTTCTCATTCAACTTCTTCCAAAAGCACCATATTCTGAAGCTAGAATTTCCCAAGCAATCAGTGAACGCTAATGCCATAAACTCCTGGCAGTAAAGGAGTGACCTGTGTCTCACCAAGTTGTAGAAGGCCTGGTCTTCTGCTGCTCAAGTCAATAAAAACAATTCCCTGGTCCCCAGTGGATGCAGAGCCAGGCTGAAATGCATTCTGGCAAACAGATCTTCTTTTCTTCTGAGGGATTTTGCTTCAAATAAGAAAATAGTACTGAGAAAGTATTGCTGCCACTTGAAACTCTGCCTCCTGAAGCACTCTTGGTAACAAAAGTGACCTTTTTTTTCTTTATCCTGCTTCAGTATCAAACCTTAAAAATCTCCTCAAATTTAACAGAAACCAAGGATTTCAAGGGCATAATTGGGCAAAAATTTTGGGCAAAATTGCCCAAAATGAAACAGCAAAATGGCCTATGGAAATATATGTAAGAAATACTTTGAAACATCTCCCCACCTCTTACTTGTCAGTGATTTAATCGCCACACAAATTACTTCTGACCCATGCAGGTAGAGTCACAATTAGTTTAATTACACAGTGCAGGCTGTTGTTCAGTCAATTAGACTTTTCCTTCCATCCACACCATTTTAATGACAGCCAAGTAGCCCCAAGGCTTGTGTGTCTTGTTTAGAGCCGTGCCCAGCCGATCAGGGCACAGCAGAATCTTGGTCAATTTTCTGCTCACCGCAGCAGCAGCATATGCTGGAGCTTCCCACGTCCATGAAAGCTGGATGGTCTGGGGAAAAGCTCCCTGTGGGAGCCTGAGGATTCTGGCAGAGTGCTGGCCCTGCCTGGAGCCCACTCAGGGTTGGAGGCAGGCAGACAGGGCTCACGCTTCACAGCCCTCTCTGCCTAAGAGGTGCCACTGCAGTCACCCAACATGTCATCTCCCTTCCCCTGAAAACGGGTGATTGCTTGGTTGGAGAAGTCAGCACTCATAGAGAATGTGAGAAAAAAGTAAATTACCTGTCCTAGGTGATAGAGCTGCTGGGTGGCCTGAAGCTCTACCACCTTTTCCATTCCTCTTGCATAAGATTTGGGTTTCTGATATCTGGGTCTGACCAGTAGCTGATGTCCAAGGTGCCTCTTCCATGAGCAGCCCACATCACTCTTAATAATGTGGCAGGTGAAGTTGGCACCACACCACAACCGTATCTGGATGGGAATAAGGGGCAGCTGGGGGCATGAGCCACATTTCATAAACCACCAGATAAATGAGACTTTCACATGAGGCCAGGACACATCTTTCAACCCCCATCTGTGAGCCCAGGAAAACTATGGTAGTACCTCAGAGCCCTGATAAAATTTTTGGAACTGCTGGGACTGGCTGCATCCTGCCATGCGATCGCTTTGCCAAGGGGCACCTTCATTTTTGTGCTATACATACGCAGGAGGGATGGGGCCAAGCAGTGAAACAACCTCCCTGTCTCCAGATGCCCACCTGAATTTCCTCTGGCTCCTCAGCCCGTGGGGGAAAGCAGGGTCAGGTCCTGCTTCTGGCCACAGGCTGTGCTTCACTCACCACTTCTGCCATCACCTCAGTGTCTGTAGCCACCTAAAACTCATCCTGGTCCCTGAGAAGCTTCCCCAGGAAGCAGAGAGATGGCAGAACTCTTTTTTGGCCCTAACAGACTGTCCTGACCCAGTCTGAGCCCCCACAGCAGCATGAGGATCAAGGCCAGGCCACATCCCACTCCCTCATGGCAGAATCTGAGCAGACTGCACATTTCCAGATTGGGAAAGACAGATAAGTTGCTTAAAGGCATCCCTGTCTCCATCCTCCTCAGTGAAAGCACCTCATTAAAAAGATTAAAGGCCTATTTCTGCTTATTTTAAATGTGTTGATTAAATTTAAAAGCACTTTGCTTTTCTTACATAGCACAACCCCTCATGCTGGGATGCTCAGTTTAATGATGTTGGTAGTTTTTGCTGCATTATTCTTTTGCCCTGCCTGAAGAAACGTGGACATTTTTAGCCTGGCTTTATTCTGCAAAGACCCATCTGTCTGATCCCAACCCCAGTTACTTTTTTGAGTTCACTGGCGACTTTCACCTGTGCTTGAAAAAAGAGCACAGCTCTCAAAGAAGTTCCTCAAGAAGTAGGGAATGGAGGGAGAGAAGAGCTGCAGGTTAGTGCTTCTCCAGAAGAAAGGTGGTGGGTGACCTGCTTTGTTCCTTGGTGAGCACAGTCCCACTCCAGGGAGGTTAATGGAAAAAAACCTTCCCAGTGCCTTTAACGAGAACATCAGTGGAGCAGAAGTGCCTAGATGGACACAGAGAGGGCAGTTTCAGATGGAATTTCTAACTTGCTTTATACCTCCTGTGCCTGTTTGTGACAGCCTGGTGCCCAAGCACTGCCACCAGGATGTGGACAGGCATCCACGCTGGCCCCTTCTCTTTTCAGCCAGAGAGGCTGCACTGTCACAGCTCACTCAATGCAGCCTGAGTTACTGCTCTCAGGCTACTACCTCACCGAAACTCTGCCTCTGAACCAAGATTTCAGCTTAAATCCTGATCTGAAGCAACATCCTGGGTGAGACTTCCTGACTGGGAAATGATCCATCCACAGGGCACAGACAAATTCAGCCTGCTCCACACTGACCAGCACTCGCTGCCCTTGGAGTAAGATGAGCAGGTAAAAACCCTGCACTTCTCCAACAAATTTCTGCTACTGCATTCAGATGAAAGCACAAAGAGGAAGGTAGATAGGAGAACAAGAAAATCACAGACCTTTCCCCTGCTCCTTCTGGGCAGGGTCACAGCAGCTACCAAGCACCTCATTCAGAATATGGCACCTGTGAATGTGCCTATCACCACTCTGGCACAAGTATCCAGCTCCAAAAAGACTAGAGCTCACTATGCAGAGCACAACATTGCTTTCCTGCTGCAGCACTGCCAAGCCGAAGAGAAAAATCTGTGTTCATTCTCAGATGCCAAACTCTTTGTTCTTCTTCTCTGAAGAAACCAGAGAGATAATTGTGCTCCAGAGTCCTCAGGCTGCCACAAGGCTCCCTTTGTTCATATGCTTTTTTTGGGGGTGGAAAATAGAGAACAGTGGAGCCAGCTGCCTCTGCAGGAACCTTGCAAGAACATTGGTAGCCTCCAGCCCCTTGGCTGAGGTTTTCCTCAAAACAGCCTGGGAAATGTGCTCATTACCCAGAGCACCATCCCCTGCTGCTCAGGATCAGCCGGCAACTAGCTGGGCATTATCTTTACCAATTTAACATTCAGATCTTGTCCTATCCTCACTACTTGTGCTAAGCTCTAGAGAGCAGTGGAGAAGGAGCAGCTCTTCTTCCAGGACTTGTGATCAGGAGACAAGGCAGAGGAAGGAAAGGTTGCTGTCCCTGTTGCCTTGGCTGAAGGCTCGAGTCACATCCCTCACAGCCAGTCCATACCAGGGTGCTGACCCTGGCCCTCCAGCACCAGGAGCAGCCTTTACCACATGAGCATCTCCACAGGGGCCACACACAACACCTGCTTGCTCTATTCCCAGCAAATTCAGTGTCATGGGGGTGTTCACCCACAGTATAAGGACATTAGTTGCATGTTTCTTGTGCCCACTGAGTTTCTTCATAAGAAAATGCATTTCCAGCTGCAGGTCTTCAACCCGATTTCTGTTCTCCACACAACAAAATCCCAAACTGTTGCAGAGCTTCTCTTGGAGGGAGGAGAACCAAAATTAATGTGCTGGAGGTCTCTACCAAGTGCTGGCAGAATCACAACAAGGTCACCAGCAAACTGAGGAGCCTTTGGTATCCAGACTGTAGCTCCAAGAAGCACTCAAGGCAGACAGGGAACAGGGAGAGGGTAGGAGGGGAGGGAGGAAGGGGATGGGTGAGTCTGTCCAGGTCTCCAGTGCTGTGGAGACAGGAGAGATGGGGAGGGCTTCACTGGAGGAATGAGATACCTCCTCCAGAGCCAGTCTCTTGCGGATAGATAGGAAGGAAGGGCACAGACACAGACCCCAGAAATAACCCAGCAGCTGTACAGGCAAGGAAGCTGAGCTCCACTGCCACAGACCATCAGAGCTTGCAGGATCTTTGTGAAGGGGCACCAAGAACCCAGAACACTGTAAATCATGTTGATCCTTGGGGCTGAAGCATATAAGGCTGGGGAGGGCTATCCCAGCCCCAGGGAGGGGCAGCTGAGCCCATGCCTCTTGTGTGCATGTCACCTAACCCATTCCCTGAGCTCTACCCCCCACTGCAGACCCTCCCCAGAGAAGCTTGCCCCAGGTTTTCACATAAGTGCTGATACAGCATCTTTACTGAGCAACCATTTGCACTCACTACATTTTTCCCCAGTTCACAGGCACTGTGAGAAGCTTTCCAATATTTGGGACCCCAGTAGCATCTTCAGGTCATGCTCTGGGACAGTCACCTCCCCTCTTGCTCTGCCTGGTAGTGCCAGCTCCCTATATGGAAGCAGGGGGTTGCCCTTGCAGCAGGGCAGGGAGCAGCACCTGCAGGTCCTTCCCAGCCACCCACACTGCACCATGGGGGAGAGATGGTTCATGCCCCACTTCTCTCCTGCAGCAGAAACAGCCTCTTCAGCCCAGGATTTTGCTCAGTGAGCAGGTTTTCCAGCTTGGTTGCTGCACCTGCCTGTTAACACCGAGGGGAATCCAGTTAGCTCTGCATGGGAGTGACAGATGGGAAAGTTGCTGCCTTCCCAGCAACTGGTGACTTGCTTGGGACCATTGCAATGGCAATGGCAACTGACAGAAGAAATTTAGGCACTGCATTGGAGCAGCTTTGGGTAAAGCTGGGCAAAACCTGCTCTGCTTCACACTCCTCCAATTGAGAGCCAGGCTGGGCTGTCCTCATTTGCTCAGCCCTCTATCACCTTTTGGAAGGCAGGAACAATCCTGCATCCTGCCTTGTCCTCAGGGTGCTGTGCCACTCATCTCCACATCCAACCCAGTGTGGATGGTGGACACCCCAGCCACCTGCACCACTCTTCCCCAGGGATGCTAGTGCGGGCAGGTGGCTCTTTCCCACCCCTGCCTCGACATTCCCTTCCTGTCCCCGGTGCTCACACCCCAAGGCCAGACACAGCTGTCCCGGTGGACTCACCTGCCTCGCGGTGCCAGCCGGCGGCGGGTCCCTGTGGCACGCAGAGCTGCTCACAGACACTGCAACCCAAGGATGTATGCACACACAGACCTGCTCCCACACGCAGAGGGGAGCTGGGAGCCCCTCCTGCCACAGGGCCCTTCTCCCCCTGCCTCACCCCACACTGCTTCTCATTGCGCTATCGATGAGTCCTTAATGAGCTTTGCGCTCACGTCCAGTCAAATCAACACCCTGCATGTCGCGGGTGTGGGGCGGGGGGGGTCCCACAGCCACTGGAAAATCACAGTCACTGGCAGAGAAGAGGCTCCAAGGGCACGGGCAGGAGGGAGGACAAAGAGAAAGGGCCTGGTGCCCAAGAAGGGGGGAGCCATCAGGCCAGCGGGTTGCAAGGGGTTGGTTGAAACCGCATTGCTGCAGCAGTTCCTACAAGGATTTGTTAGCTCCTACAAGGATCAAGTGCATTACTGGCTGCGGGTCAGGCTTTTGGGATGGAGGGGGCAGCTGCAGAAAGGTGGATACTTCTCATTTGAAGTGCCAAGTACCAACCATCAGCCAAGGAAAAGAGTCACATGCAAATGACCAGTTGCTTAGTGTGTAAATCTTGTCATCAGCTCTTTAACAGCTTGTTCAGAGCCTTTATTTATCTTTTTTTTTTTTTCCTTTCTGGGGCCTAAGATAATTTCCATCCACTGGAGTAGAGAGAAGTCACTCTCAAAAGCAGCATGGGGGAGCTGCTGATGCTGTGAGCATCACCTTGTTAGAGGCAGCACTGCCAGAGAGGCAGGGGAACGAGCTCAAGTGAGCTAAAACATAATTCTCCCCAGAGATGACACCTTAGCACTTCACCAGCTCCTCTCTTTGTGTTAAAACAGAGGTAGAGATGCTTAAAATAGTGACAAAAGTACATTTAGCAGCTTTCAGTGCTGAGGAGACAACACAGTGACCCGACTCCCCTCCTGCCCCTGAATACAGACAAAGGCTGGCTTCACCCCTTTCATGACATTGCACCAGCTCCATTGGAGGCCCAGGTGGGCTGAGGGCACCGTTTTTATTCCTTGCTATCAAAACTCTCCTTCTTTAAAGGTCCCCCCTGCCCCTTTAGAGCTGGCAAGAACCCATCACAGCTAAACCTGACAGAACTCATGGGCCAAAGCCCTTGCCCCATACGGATGGGAGGGAAAACCTGCTGCCTTATAGCATTGTTGAGGTTGCTGCTTGTGGTGCCACCTACATCTGTGCTATTATCCTGCCAACAGGCTATGTTTAAAGATCACATTTCAGACTAAGTGGTCACTAGAGGAGAAGGGAGGAGGCAGTAAGACCCCCATCAGGTTTTTTTGGCCCCTAAAGGAGGGAGACAGTGGTGCCAGGAAGGCTGGCAAGAGGGAAATTGGAGAAAGAAAATTATTTTTACTGGGAAACCCAGGGGGCTTTGAGAGCTAAGTGGCTCTTTAGCACACATGCTGGAGGCATCCTGACATAAAGGCATCCTCTCTGGGCTGAAGCAAATGCAGTGAGTGGCAATTCCTTCTGGAAGAAAGCATCCTCATCCCTCTCTTCTTCAGGGAGTCTCTGTCCCCCACACCACTCTGGGACTTGAGTACCTCTTACTTAGCAGATAATGAAGTTAAAAGAGAAGTAAAACTACATCTGTCTCAGAAATCTTTCCTTTAGGCTCTTAGCTGGGCTTTAAAAATTAGCCAGTGAACGAACAAGTGTTTCCTTTGCTCCCTAGGAAACCCATTCTGTATCTCTGCAGCTGAGCACAGCTGGCACTGGCCAGACCTGCAAGCACAGGGATCACGGAGTACAGAACAGGGAAATCATTATCACCCACCATGTCATGGAACACTGCTTGAATTGCTGCCAGCTGAGTCCTGCAGGGGCAACAGCAAATCCCTCCCTGGTGAACTAAGGCTCACATTATCTTGGAGAGCTTTTTCCACGGGGGTGAGGTTGGAACCAGAAGATGTTTAAGGTCCTTTCCAGCCCAAACTATTCTATGATTCCATGATGCAACCCTTGGTGAAAGCTGAAGAGGTGAACTCTTGGTGAAGAGCTGGCAGAGACACGCTTCCCTGTCTCCTGGGAAGTGTGCAGGCACAGTCCTGGATGTGCTGGACCATGTGGGAGGATCAGCTCTCCCTCGTTCTGCCCAGCTTGCTTTGCAGTTGCCACGGAACCCGAGCTGGGTGAGGGCTTTTTGAATGTAATGCTGTGTTACTGATTAGCTTTGGCCAAACCAATGAAACTAAAGCAGGTACCTGCAGGTGGTTTGAGGGGAGCCAGCAGCAAAGCCCCTGGCCTCCTTTTTTTCAGAAAGAGTGAAACTTCAGCTATCAAGATATCACAGCTCACCCTTTCCTGAGTCTGGCATTAGTCCATCCATCACTGTTCTCTCTCAGTCTTCAATCTCTCCTCAAGACCAACTGCTGATGTGACACCTCCTAAAATGAAAAGACAGAGAGGCGCAGTAGCAATTTTCTTGCAGGGCAGGTGGAGATCCCAGGCTGAGGGAACCAGCCTATTACCTGTGCTTTCACAGCTCTCCAGAGAGGAGGAACACCTGGGAACTGCAGTGGGCCCACTGGAAATATCAACTGGCACAGGGAGACTCTCATCACAGGGAAGCACAGAAGACCATCTCCCCACCTCATGCTCTTCTGGTCTGGAAGGAAAACAGGCCAGAAAGGGACCATTTCCACTGAAGGGGTTAAAACTGAATTTGAAAGCCTCAAGTGTTCTCTGTATCACATTTGTTGTGCGAGTTAGAGGCAGAAGCAGGCTGTGAGTATCAAAAGTGCTGGAGAGAAAGAATGTTTCTCAGCATCAGTCTGAGCAACTTCTGCTTTTTCAGAAAAAAAAAGGGAAGTGGGACAAGAAAAGAGGATATTTCATGGATATTTCATACTTGGCATGAACTAGACATGGACTGGAAAGCCCAAATGTATTTGGGAACATGCCTTAGAAGAGAAGCAGAATTCATTTGAAAAGATGGGATTTGGAGCTGCTCTCTTGGTTGTTTTCCATAAATGTTCATGAGACTAAATTTTGATTCACCAGTGTGTTCACAGAAAATGAGAGCTTGGCAGATACTCAGACAAATACTCGTTGGCTTCAGTATTTGCGTTCAAAGCATTTGGGCTGCCACCTCCAAAGCTTTTGGTGGCTTGGGAAATATCCAGCAAAAGAGCCCAACCCCACCATATAATCTGTGTGAGTAAACACAAGTGCAAAGAGTGTTTTCTAAATAACAGCTATTGGATGTGATGACAGTGGTGAAAGCAGCCAAATAATCAGGCTAGACATCTCTCGGTTTAAAATTCATTTGCAGAAATCATTAACACAATCATTGCAAAATAAGCAGAAGTATAATCACTCAGGGATAATTTGCAGAGGAATAGGGCTGCACTCAGTGAAAAGAGCTGTTAGGAGAGATGAGGCTGCCTGGCTCTGACTAAGCCCACCAAGTCCACCACCTCCAAAGGGAAGCAAAGCTGGCCAGCAGAGCAGAGCTGGCAGGCATTGCTTTTTTTGAGCCCAGTCTAAGGCACGGCCTCCTCCTCTGCACCCTCAGCAATCCTGCCAACCTGCAGTGGAGGCCAAGCTGGCTGGCCTCCTTCCTCCCTGCGCAGGCTCAGAGCTCAGGTCTGGTCTGACTCCTGACACCCAAGCCATCCTATCCTAAAGGGTGGCGAGCAGGAAATAGACAGGGAATAGCTGTGAGACCACATTAGGTAAGGCAGCACAATTCCTGTGCTCAGTCCTCCCAGCGTCCCCTCACAGGTGCTCTATGTGACTCCCAACCCAGGTGGCCTGTTGAAGACCCACTCTTGTCTCCAGAGTTTCTTTGTCACCTGTAACACAATCACCTGCCAGCTTCACTGAGCTCTCCTCCCCAGGAAAACTGCCAGAAAACTCCTCATCCTGGGAATTCCCAGTCAAGCTGGGGTGAGCTATCCTATGGCATAGGGCAAGCTCTCGCCCCACACATTTGCAGCTCTCCACAAGCTGCCAACCATGTTTCCAGGGCCCACAGCTTCTGTGAAATATTATTCATCTGGAAACCCATCCAATACTTTTCACAGAGATTACTTTTATTTACAATTACCTTCAGCCACTGGTATTAAATCTGCATTTATGCTGCTTGTGGCTGCTAGGAGCCCTTAGGAACAATTTCATCTGTAGATGACTTGTTTCAAAGTCTGGGCATTTTTAAATCTCTCCTGCTGTCAACATCACAAACAAAACAGAACACAGTGAAGGAATAAAAATGTAAAAGAAATATGGCAAGAACAAAACTGAAAATAAATACAAGAAAAGGAATTTCTACCACTAGAGGAGATCAAAAGTGACCTGTCAATGAAAAATAAATTGGATTGTAGCACTTTTGTTCAGTACATGCTTATTCATTTTCTTTCCCTTTAAATACTCTGGAGACAGGGAGAACTAGTGAGAATGTCACTGGATATTCTGGCAACAAGATTTTTTCAGGTGTGAAACAGCCAAGTTCTGTTAAGCTCAGTGGTTTTTGTGTTGTTTGTCCTGTACACCTTACCATAACTCATGTGGTTGAGAAACACCTGGAAGAAAAATTTCCTCTGCTAAAGATTTATCAGCACTGAGCTTTTGGTCAGTGAGTAAGACCTGAAGGACCAAGAGTCCCCCAGCACAAAATGAAGATCAATCTGACAGGTCCTGAGATGTCTTATGAGAGGAGAGGGATATTAGGTAGAAGAGAAAGAAAAGGCCACTAAAACAAAAGCCATGCATTTAAAGATGTCTCTATGGCATTTTTCATATTCTTTCTTTTGATGAAGAACCTTCACCTCCAGTTTGTGCGGGTAAAGCATGTCTAGGTGTGTGACCATCTTTTCCATTTGATTGAAATAAATAAGAAGGTACACATGGGTGTTTCTGAGAGAAGCACACTGCTACACACATTACCATGTCTGTGGCTTTTGTCAACAGCTAAAGCACAGTGAAAGCTCAGCCCTCTGCAGTCAGGTCTCCCTCCCCAGGCACAGCACAGCTGGTGTTGGTGCTTGAGGATGGTCCCTCCCTGTGGGTAGCCCAGCCCACTCTTCTGGTGGGGCTGACACCTGCAGTATCTCACTGCGACACAGATTCAGTTTCCTGGTGGGCAAAGCCAGACCTGAGTTGCCCTTCTGAAGCCTGAGGGTTAATTGCCAGTTCTCACCTCCCAGCAGCAGCAGCCAGCAAGCTTCCAAGCTGATTGCTGCTTAGTCTCTAAACACTGGTAAGAGTAAGGTACCTGCTTTCTCCAGACATGATCCAAGGGCTGGAGCGCCCAGAGTGCAAGCAAACCTGAGGTCCAGGTGACACAGAGGTTCCTGGGTGGCCCCAGAGGCCACGTACCACTGGTGTCCCTGCTGTGATTTGGGAGCAGATTTTAAGTGTGGCAGAATCTCCCCTCACCCCCTTCTTTCCAGCTATCTCCCCAAACAGGGGTGTTTGAGGGACGCTGTGCTATGTCCCTGTGATATGCCCAGCACAGCAGCAAGGAGCACAAGGGAACCAGAGAGTGAGAGCTGTCACAGACACCAGCCATGGGATTTCTGCAGGGAAGATTCCTGGCAGGACTTGAGTAACAGCAGTACACACCCACTGCAGGGTGTACTCTTAGGTCTTGTCTACCCAGCCAGTGTTGTCCATCTAAAACAAAACAAATTAGGCTAAATTAAACCAGAGCAGCCCACTTTGAAGCATGATTGTTCCAGCTTAAAGACCATTTGGGTAATAAGTGGACATAGTCACATTGATGAAAACGTGCCTGTGCCTGCAGGCTGTTTTGATAAATGTAGTTAAAAAAACCTGATCATCTTTCTGTCAGTGAAACTGCAAGGGACTCACAAGGGACTGGAAAGATTTAGCTCTATTGCTTCTAATCCATCAAAACCGGTGTGAGCAGTAACACTGTGTTCAACTTAGCTCAAATTTGATCCTAGTGGACTTAATATAAATTAAAATTAGTGTGAATGGAACATAAATAGAAGTGTCCTCACATACTTTGGAAGATTTAACTGAAAGAACATACTCTGTGCAACCAACCTAACATTAAAGTAAATGTGTCCCTAGGTCTAGTTTTATTATTGGTGTAGCTCTTAGGATTTTTTTCCCTCTTTATTAAGAGACTTATGCTAATAAAAACTCTGAGGTAGATGCTTTAAATCAGCATAAACACAGTTACACTAAACGGAGCTTATGCCACTTCCCAATAGAACCCTATGACAATGCTTTCCTACAAGGAGAAGCTTTATTACAGAGCTGAGTTTGACCACAAAGGAGTGTAGGAAAAATGGGATGGATGCAGAGGAAAAAGAAGGCAGATTTGGGTATGAGATGCAAATGAGGGTTACTGACAGAGGCAGTCCACCACAGGTGCTCCATCATGATAAGTACACAGCCTTGGGAATAAGGAAGAGCAAAGGCCTGGCTCCTCTGTGAAGTGCCACACAGGGACAACCTCATTTATTACCGCATCGGAAGGGACAGAGCCTCCGCTGCGTGGGGAAATATCTCCAGCCTGCAGTCTTGCTGCTGCTTGGCTGGGTGATGCACACAACCAGAACCAGCCCCTGTCTGCAGCAATCGAGTTTCACACACCCCCACCCTCCAGGGAAATTGCATTTATCGATAGGATTGGACGGTGGGAAATTGCTTTGCCATCGCTCGATGTGTCCTACGTCAGTCTGCCCAAGGGACTCTGGCCAGAACAACCACAAGGTGCTGCTGACACCTCTGCCCACAGTCACTAAAACACCCTTCCCTTTCTTCCAGAGAAGAAAAAAAAGATTTGGAAAGTTTTTTACTTGTACTGTAAGTCCAGAGGCTCACAAACTCAAAACGCTGACAGCAACACATTTATCCTCCAGCCTCTGTCACAATTCCACAGTAGTGATCTCATTAAGGAAAAACCTACCAAAGCACAATTCTCCCCCAGATGCCCTAACACACACACCCCCATGTGGAGATACTGATCTGAGATGTTCTGAAGTTCCAACTTTCCAGCCCCCTTTCACCTTCCTCCTCTTCACATGAAGCCTCACAGGTGCCCCAAGGCCAAACAGCAAAAGTTTTGCTGCTGCTTCCCTCAGCTGTAGAAACAGGAAAGTGAAACTGAGCTCAAAAACTCCTGAATGCAAGGGAAATGCCACCCCCTGTCTTGTACTGCAAAAGATGGAGTGGAAGTCATATTAAAAAAAAAAAAAAAAAAAATAGGCACTTCTGAAATCCTAATTATGGCAGGTAATTCATAAAAAGAAAAAGTATTATTTCCTATTATTTTCTCACCACCATCTCCCTGTTCTTTGACTGATGGATGCATCACACCAGTGCCAAGGGAAGCCGCAGTCACCTAGGCTGTCTGAGGAATTAATACCTCATACAAAAACACTGCACAAAAAACTAACACTGCCTGGGCAGGATTTCCCCAAAGTTCTGAGCCCCAGCACCAGGCCAGTTCCCACTGCCAGGCTGTCTCCCGTCATCCCAGATAATCCAAGGTTACTGATTTCAGCCTTGCCACTGCTGGGATTTCTCTTCAGCAGCTCCTGGACTCACATGCATGCTGCTGGGAGCATTCCAGCATAAAGACCTCTGCTTCTGGAGAGCTTGATCAAGAAATCCCAGTTCCAGCTCTCAGGTCATCCTCACTTCAAAGCTAGAAGGTGGGGAGGAAGCTCATGTTGCAGCAATGGCCCTTTCTCCAGGATATGTGAAAGTGAGAGGTTGCTTTTATGCTTGAGGGAGGGTTTATTTCTCCATGAGAAAAAGCAGCTTATTTCACATCCTGGTGAAATAGGAGGCCCAGAAAGGCAGCAGATGGCCTGTAATCTCCCATCCTCCGCCAGAGACCTCTATCTACACCACGGTACAACAAAAGCTGCACACTCGATAAAGCATGTTTTGGAAAAGTTTAGTGGCCACTGGCAAATAATGATTGAGCGTAAGCAGGCCTCTGGTCCAAACCAGCCATCCTAGTCCAGAGCTCTCATCCTGGCTGTAACCCAGGCTGGGCAGGAAACTGTTCTACGGCCTGGAAAAAAAACCAAAACAAAGCAGGAGGAAAAAAAAAAACAAAAATCAAAAAGCCATTTAACAGAATGGTCTTGGCAATGGTCACCAAAATCAAGACAGGATGGAATTGCCCACAACAGGCTTTGCACAGACATTGAAAGCAATTGTCCCTGGGAATCCCTTTCCTTTCCACATGGCTTTCCAAGCTCAGGCTTGACAAACCAGAACAGACAGCTCTGAAAATACATGTTTTCCTTTGCAGTTGCGGGTCAGGGATTTAAACCAGGGCCAGGATCACACTCCACAAGCAGCTGAGGGGACAGGGCTTACTGTGGGTTTAAAAAACAACACAAAGCAAAACGACCTCTACACTGTCCCTCCATGCACATTTCTTCTCTTCCCTTGGCAGGTCCAGGAGTAAAGTCTTCACTTTAATACCCCAACCCTGCAACCCTGGACATTCCTGCAACCCTGCACAGGGAACTGGATAGCAGCATATGCACATCTCCTCAGCCTCTCCAATCTTAAATTTTCATCTTTAATTTTTGAAATAAATTACTATTTTATCTTCTCCTTCGATGAACATTACTCCCCTCTTACCCCATTCAAACACAATTTAGCTAATTAGTAAGAGGTTACCATATGTAAGCACATGCGACCTGATAGAGCAAAGGACTGCAAGAAGAGCTGATGTGTTCCATGTGGCCTCAGCATGACTGCTGACTGTCTCTTTCCCAGCCCTCATTTGCTGTGCAACTAATTCGCTTGGCTCATGTCTCTTATTTCTACCTGTGCAAGGCCCACCTCCCCTCAAGATGGGGAAAGGGAAGCAAAATCTCAGGGAACTCCCCAGGCTGCAGCACAAACCACACAGCCACTGCAGAATACCCCTATCTCACACAGCACAAACACAGCCTAAGATCTCAGAAACCTCTGTTCTTCTAAGAGATTTCATTTCCTCCAGTTCAGTCCCTACCGCCCTTTCTGTGTCTTCCTACCCTTGGTAAAGTGCAATACCTGCACTGGGGAAATCAAGAGCTTTGCTCAGGAGGGAGCTGTGGTTCCAGTCCTTGGTAGTTAACCCCTGCATGAGGGCTAGGGTGGGTGGGCATGGCTTCTCCAGCCCAAAAGCTAAGATGAGGGATGGAGGGAGGGCATGGCTGCACCTCCAGCTCAGTGGGAGCTACTGCAGGTCACTGTCCTTTGCCTGAGTGCTACCATGATCACCTGGGACCAAAGAATGTTTGAGAGGCAAGAAGTATTTCCACTGCAGTTCTCCTTCCTCCAAAAAACCATGCTGAGGGTTGGAGTCACAAAGGTTGAAGATATCCTGGTGATATTTGATTGTGTTATCTCTCTTCAAATCTTGTCCAGTACAAGTTTTCAATACCCATTTCCTTATTTTTTGGTCATTTGTCACTGTCAAAGCAAGAAGGGAGGGAAGACTGAAGTGAGGGAGGGAACAGACATAACAGAATGGAGAAGGATAATACAAGATCTTTTGGCTTTATTTCTGTTGTAACAAACTCTGTTCCTGGTCTTTTGCTTCTGGAGAGAGGGGTGAAAATGGCCTTTTTATGAAGAAGCAAAAAAAAACAAACCCCAAAAACCAAAACCAGAACAAGAAACAAACTGGAAACCCAGAAGTGGTAGTTAGGTGTTTACTGCTGTATGTCCTTTTTCTGTATACAGTCTTTTAATTCCAGCTGGGAGGAGCAGCACAGTATGAAAACCTCTTGGACTTCAGCTTCAAATGCATCGTGTCTTGGCATGTTATCAACAATTAAAGGGGAAAAAAATAATAAATCTCTCCCTCCTCTCCATACCAAGTAGTGTATTCCTGGTGGTGTGCAGGACAGGAGCAGTTTCCCATCAGACTCAGAAATCTCCAGGGGTGCCCAGTTACAGGGGTAGATGGAGACCTATCAGATCTGTCACATGCAAGCAGCAATGCCTGAGACTTTTGTATAAATTAACAAACCACTAAATAACAAATCTCTAAATGGCACAAAAGACAGCCACGGATGGCATTCCTCCCCTGTTCCCTGACCTGGGTGTATGTGGGTGTTTTAGTTTTTAAAGGAAAGGGAAATAAATGACTCTGGGTCACAGCGCTTTGACTTAAAATTCCTGAAACTTTGTCACTTCTATCCAAAGAAACTGGATTAATTTCCTGATCCTGGGAATTTCATGATTGCTTTCAGTGGGAACAGCAATACCTCTTCTAGCTGTATAAGTTGCTTCCTAGGACAGGTGGGATGCTATTGTCAGATTATACATAAGCAAAAGGAACAAGTTCATGCAGTCAATAAAATAGCACCACATTTGTGTTCCAAACTGAAGAGTTATTTGTTTCTATCTAGGATTCTTGCAGTGTTACTCAGCTGCCTCAGAAAAAGAAGTGAACACGTCTCCATGACTTCTCTGACAGCATGACACTACCTCACATCTTAGAGGCATGGCAGCAGGAGCAAAGGGGCTAAATGTCCTACCAAGGATTGCACAAGAATCAAGGCTGGGAGGAGCTGCTTCCCCCACCAAATTATGAGCAATGTTGGTGGGAGGGAGAGGAAAAATCACTGAACTGCTTACCATGAGGCCTGACTGCAAGCCTCTGAGTGCTAAGCTCTTCCAGCAATTATTTGCAGCGTGGCATTCAGCTCTTTAAAAAATAAGAATACAATAAATGGCGTCTTATGTGGTGCTGCAGTCCTTTGCAGGGAATGCGAATGAGATTTGCCAGCTTTCTCCACGTTCCAAAGTGAAACACCTCCAATCATAATGTCCCAGAGAGGTACAAATTCTGATACTTGACTTTCAGCGTTCAGCTCACCAGCAGTTTGTAGCTTTTAGTTTTTAAAGGAAAGGAAATTAAACGGGGAAAAGATTGCCCTATGCTAATTCTCCAGTTAAACTCAGAGGAAACTGCAGCAGATAAGGTTCCCATAGCAATTGGAATAGGTACCGAGCCGCACAGATGAGGCCCGATTTCCGCGCTCACTTTCGGCGGCGGCCGTTTATCTCCACACAGCACGGGGAAAAGCAATTACTTGGAACAAGGAACAAGGGAAAGGAGCCCGTGGCATCTGTGATTCATTCTGATGGCCATTCTCTGGCGTGGCAGGATGCGCCAATATTGCAGCACGGCGCACGAACCCCTCGACCACAGCAAAGTTCCCGGGTGCGTGCGGCCACTGGTTTCTCTGGTGGGTTTAGCCGTGAATTTTTGATAGGCATTGAAGCAGGATTTACAGCCCCAGCCTCCACAGGACAGAGTCATCTGGCACTGCACCAAACCCTGGCATCAGAGCACATTTCCTCCCACCCATTGCATTACATTTTTGACTACCCTGGCAACAGCCAACCTTTAATTCGACACAATCTGCTTCCAATGAACCCATATTACCTATTAATTTTGCTTTATCTTGCCTGAGCTGATGATGATTGCGCTCGATTATCTCTTCTTTATCCCCTGAGCAGCCATCCGCAGCAAAGCCAAGGGAGTGCAATCATTTTTTCACCCTCTTCCCAAAGCTACTCTACAGCACAGGATCAGGCCTACCAACTCCTTCAACAATTTCTCTAAAAAATGCTGCCTCAGTGCAGTTAAATTTGTGGGCGTGCAGTCCTCGGGGTTTCATTTTTCCAGCTGTGCTACAGCTCTTTTTCTTACCAACTGCTCTGGGACTTTTCTTGCACTCCATGTATTTTCTGAAAGAATTGTCAAATATTCATCGGTTTCACTCTCGGATGCGTTTCCACTGGGCCGTGTAGTTTTGACCAGGAGCAAGTCCCCAGGATAGTCATTTCTCACCCCCCTTTTCCAGGCTGAGGCTGCCCTGAGATCCATCATCACCAACTACGATTGCATTGAGCACCCTGTCACTCCTTTCCCTACCAGTGAAAGCTGAACTAATGACACTGCAGCCTCCTTTTGTCATTGGCTATGATATGTTCCTGGCTCTCCCTCCTTTGTACAGACGTGACCTTTGCCATCCTCCAGATTCTTGTGTACTTCTGAACCAACGTACTTATTTCCTGTGCTAACACCCCACCAGTTTCATGCTTTTGCATCCCTAACTTGGTTCCTTCACACTTTTCCACAATCTCTGTTCTCTCTCATCATCCTCACCACTGTGGTTTCTTTTCCTCCTCCAAAGAGGAATGCACTTTTTTTTCCTTTTTTTTTTTTTTTTTTTTCTACAATGTTGTTTTTCTCTTCCCAACCAGTGTCAGTACTGAAGGGCACTTATGAAAAAAGCGTGCTGCAGTCTCCACAGCTGCTGGCAGGAAGAATTGTCCCCAGGGTGTAAAAGAAATGCTGTTGCCAGTGGGTGCAACCAGCTGGCTGGAAGGAGAGGAATTGTCCCAGAAGCTTCCATCACAGATGTGAAGGAGAGAAGGGTAAAGAAACCACTTTGGGAAGGAGAGAGCAAATCAGTCTGGGTTATGGAGGAAACATCCCAGGTGCCTTAGAAGTGGGTTTCTCTCTCTGTGATGCTGAGCACCTCCTGGACTGGAGGAGACCATCCCTCACGCCTCAGATCCGAGAGCCCCGGCGTGTGCTTCTTCTTGGGCTGCGGCAGGTCCTCGGCTGGGGAAATCAGCTGCATCAGCCGCTGCGGAGAGGAAGCCACTGTTAATTAAGCTGATGAGCAAAGTGACAGCCAATAGTGATCTACAACCATTGCTGGGGGCAAAGGCATCTCGAGAGCACACGTCTCAGCCCTCTCCTCCTCTCGTGCCTCACGGCCGTGGAACAGAGGAGAGCAGGTTTCCTTCAGCTGCTCTCAGTGACCATTATTCTGCCTCTGAGCTCAAACCTGGCCTGTGGATTGATAATCTGATGTACAGTACTTCTCACAGACCCGCTGCTGTGAGGGAGGATCAATTAGCACCACAGACATTTTCTGTGGCAATGGAAAAAACCACCATAAAACCATTTCTTTTCCTACACCAAGTAGCTTTCCTTCGATTTTTGGTGGGAGCTGTGAAGACTTTCAAGAAGGCTGATCATCAGATGCTGGGCATCTCCTGCTCTGATCCAAAACAGGGTGGTAGGCAGGGGGGTGTTTCCCAGGTAAAGCAGACTGCCTCCTGCCCCAAACCATCCTCAGCTCCCCTCTCTCTTCCTCTTCAGCCACACTGTGGTGGTGAAGGCAGGGCTTGTGAGGCAGCTGCCTGCCCTTAGCTCCCTCCATCCTGTGCAATGCAGGGTGCAGCAGGCTGCTGCAAACACACGTCTTGGGACAACTTTGAGGAGTTTCTTCTTAAAAAAGGAAAATATTTTTAAGCTCTTCAGCAAAAAAGTGCTGGCTCAAAGGGACACTGCAGTGAATTTATGGTCTTTTTCATCCTATTTTTAAGCCTCTCTGGTGCCACACAACTTCCTGAGCTCCTGGTTGCCTCTCCCTTTCCATCCTGCAGCTGAGGTCCTGCAGCTACCTGCCAGCTCCGTGGGACAGCCTATCACTTCCCAGCCTGAAACCTGACTTTCACAGTTACTTTTTCCATCTCAAGCAGTTCAGGACAGTGCATGCTCACTCCCATGCAGAGTGCATCACAAGCAGAGCTGACAATTGATCCATGACTCGTTGGATTAATTTTAGTGCTCCCACTCCTTGTGAAGTGCCTGCCAGAATCACTGATTTTTTTGTTTTTATCCAAAGTTATTTTCCCCATGATTTCCAAAATGGACCTTGGTCTGAAGCTGCTCGGTGGGTACTTTATTGCGAGTTTTCAGCCTTTGGAGCTTAAGCTGTCTTCATCAGGGACATTAGGAAACAACATTTGTGTTTCTCAGTCAGTCAAGTGTAACAAAAGGAATCAGTCTGTAGCAGTGACTGATTATAATTACCAATTACAAACTTGCTTTCAGTGAATGGTTTGCAATATTCAAAGACTGTTCCTGGAAGCATCTGTGTCAGGAATTTAATTCACTGCAATTCTGGGGTGTGACTGGAGAAAGAGAACAGGTATATTTTGAAGAATTTTGTTTTAAAAACAGGTGCAACTATCCTAGAAGGTATTTCATGGCTGGCTTTGATTCTGCCCTGAATCTGCATCCTTGGAAATTTCTTCATACTAATGTAGCTGAGGAGTCCCTGGAAATTTCAATTAATATCATGTAAACCAGGTAAACAACAAACAGAAAACCCTTCAATCTGGAATGGGCCAAATCAGTTCCTCAGGTGTGCTCAGCAATGAGCATTAACACTATTCCCAGCAGCATTTCAGTCAAAGGGCTTGAAGCACTCTACCCCTGCTGAGAGATATTGCTTGTTTAACAGGAAGGACATGTGGGTAATTACTTCTCTGACAGCTCCAAGCCCTCATTTAGACACTGAAAGCCTCTGAGCTGTGGGGAGTCAGATATGTCAGCCACGGATTCACCTTCCCTGAGACAATGGAACAGATAAAGATCTCCTGCACCCAGCTCATCCCTGGATGTGTTGGCAATGCAGGGTCCTCCTCTCTATGAGCCCACAGTGGGACTGTCACACCTACACCAGAGCCACAGGGATGCTCCCATCCCCTGTTCACCTGCTCCCTCTGCCCCTCCCACCCTCCAAGAAGCTGCAGTGAGGATGGGGAAGGACCAGAAGAGAAATTGTGTAAAAATTTAGATGTACTGTACATCACTAAGATCTTTCTTCAGGGGTCAGGTAAGGTGTCATCTCCCTGATACCATCCCCCTAGACAGAGTTCTTCCTAGGACAAGGACAGAGATGTCTGCAGTGAAAGAGGACAGGCTCAGGCATGGTACAGGGTAGACCTTTACAGCTCTGCGAGCAGATCCTCTTTAATAACTATGGGTAATTTCTTATTTGAAAATTGCACAGTCCTGACACAGGATTACAAAGGGACAAGAAGTAAAAGCAAAACAAATCCTGGTTTTGCACTTGGTTTGCATTGGTATCTACTGCATATATACTATAAATATGTCTATATATTGCATTGAGCATAATGGTGCAATGCCACATGGAAGACCAGACATTTGATGATCAGACTGGGAGCTGTGCTGAGACCCTCCAAGCTCTTTAAATTGCCAGCAGGAGCTACAGACATTCTGGGGATGGGCAACTCTCAGCAGCCCTTGCCTCCTCAGAGGAGGAATGTGCCATGTACCCCCTCCCTGGGGCCCATCCTGAATCGTTTGGGGGAGCAGCAGCAAAACACCCAATGACCACAATCCCAGTACCTGTTTCAAGGGTCCTTTGGTTTTCAGGAGGATGAAGATGGCGTAGAGAGGAATACAGACCATGGAGGAGAGTGCCATCAGCCAGCCTAGCGTGTAGCCCCAGGGTGGGTACTCGTAGGAATTGTTGTATTTCAAGGGTGTGTACTTGATCAGGGAAAAGAGGAAGACGCCCTGGGGAGCAGAAAACACAAACATCAGGAGAGCCAAGGGGCAGCCAAGCCTGGCAGCCTGGTCACCCTGCAAGGACTGGCTGCTCTGCAAGGGTGCCAGTGGGTGCTCTGTCTTGCAAGAGCCAGCAGGGACCTTGGTGGCTGCAGTGAGCAGAGCTTGGTGTGTGCTGGCTGCACAAGGAGTTCTCAGAGCCAGGGCCAGGCATCTCTGCAGTGCAAAGCCTTCAGGCTTCTGAAGAGTTCAACATAAGCAAAGTTGGCAGCAGCTTTGAGGGTCCAGCAACATTGAGATGGCAGTTTATATATATATCAAAGACAAGAATTGTTGATCTGCCTGGCAGAAACATTCCAGAAGAACCATACAGGCACAGATTTAGCCCTCCTGGGGCTCTCTAGCTACAAAGCTCTCAGACAATTTAGGCTGGTTTGAAAATTTTCCAGATCTTCAAGCCCTGCTGAAGCCTGGGGATAAAGGACTAGGAATCTTTTGTAAGTTGTAGCTATAGATCTCCTCTGTGTTCCCACTGTAGTCAAAGAAAACAACTCTCAACATCAGATACAAGAACAGAATTTGGCTGAGAAAGCACGTAAAAGTCAGTGGAGCAAGACTGGACATAAATCCAAAACAGGCAAGAACTTGCCTGAATTTGGGTGCATTTTATTTAAACACAGTCACAGAAGTTTTGGAAGAGATTTAATAACACAGAAAGCAAATGGCTACAGAAAGGTATTTCTCAACCACGGGTAGTCCCATGAACACAGACTGAAGCAAGTATTTCTGAACAGGGTAATTTTCACTGGTCTTCTGTTCGTAGATAATTTGACCAAATCTCTCCAGGCTTTGAGGACACATTTCCTTTTGCCTACACAATAAACAATTGGCTTTTCAGGCTCACTTAATTTTCTAGGTAAAACATAAGGCTTTGCAAAGGAAATAAATAGCTACCTCAGCTACGGACAAGCTTCTGCTTCTCCATAGCAGTTTGGAAAATTTACAGCAGCACCTTGGAGATAAATCAGCCTTTTCTACTGAGAAAAGTGACATGTCATGATGTCATAATTGCACTTACCAAGCACAGACTCGGGGTGAACACCAGCCAGCATATCTTGATCAAGGGCCACGGCCGGAAGCCAATCATGTCCTCAATGTTGTCATAGAAGCGGTTGGCACCTTGGCCACCAACCAGCACAGAGACAAAGGTCAGAGGTCAGACTGGTTTTGTGTCCTTCAAGGACTATTCACATCAGATCCCAAACTCCCTTTATTCTGGGTGTTTACTTCTGGTGAAAACATGGCTATCCTAATAACAGAGCAGAGGGTGATGGGGTTTTCTGGCATTGAAAAGGCCCACCTGTGGCTAAGTAGGGGTGGAGGGGTTTCATTTCATCTGTAAGTGTCAGAAAGATTGCACAGTCCCTCAGATGGCAGCAGCTGTGAGAGGATGCAGCCCATGCAGGGAAAAGAGGGGTGCTTCATTTGCAGTGCAGCAAGGGAAAGCTCCTGCAGGTTAAGCATATGGGATTGTGAGAGTCCAGAGTGCTAAAAGGAACAAAGAGAGTGGGGAACACCTAACAAAACCTTCTCTTTGTAAATAAACATGCTGGTATACAAGGGAGGTCATGTCAAGAATTACCACTGAGTTGGGCAGGATCTCTGCCATCTCAAGAGCCTGTCTTCCACAGAGTATTTTATTCTTGACATAAACTCAGAAAACTCTTCTGAAAACCAAACCTTCCATCTGCAAGTGCTGCTGTACTGTCCCGTGAGCGCTGTCTGGTAGGGTCTGATCTCCTCCTCCTCATTAGTTTTACTTACTGGATTGTTTTGTTCACAGTGTGTGGGACCCACCTAAATCTCATGGTGCCCTGGAATGGGATATACTTCAGAAAAGCACCCAAAAGTTCTGCCACTGGCCAGACTCCAAGCATTGACTCTTCCCAACTCAAAGCACAAAGAGCAAACTTATGCAATGGCACAGAGGAGACAACAAAATGCAGATGGATTTCAGCAGGCCTTGCAATAAACTCTGGGATGTCTTCAAGTATCAAGTGCCTAATGTTGTCCAGAAAGAGAGGTAAAATGATGACAAACCAAAAAGTAATTTATAAGGAGGCCTAGCACCTTTCTAACCAAAACTAACCAGATATACCAGACTGCCTCAGGCAAAGTAAGAGAACAGTATTAGATAAAAAAATTGAGCTAGTCTGTCCAGAAAAGGGGTTAGCAGTTAAGCACCTCTAGAATGAAATAATACCATATTTGTCTTATTAGAGCTTTATCTTGGTGCTTAGCTGATAAAAAAGGATTGTGCTTTTTGGAGTGTTCATCCATCTGTGAACTCATGGTCAGGCCACAGTTCCCAGTTGCATATGTGATAAGAATTTACTTCTTTATATCTCAACACCAGAGGGCTGGACTAAGCAAAATACGTGCCTAGAAAACTGGCCACACTTGTGAGTGCTAGGGGCTTGGTAAGTTTTACTTTGGTTTGTGGTTTTTATGTCTCAGAATTAAATTCTCATATTATGTTTCCCTTAAATATAGTAATTCTACAAAAGCACATTATGTATGCTCTTTTTTAAAAAAATTCTTTGCATTATTTCTATATCCCATGACTAATGCTTGCAGAAAATCTCTTTTAAACCCAGCTTTTTGAAGTATTTGGCGGGAGGGGGAAGGGGGAGGAATAGCTCTTTGAACACCTCTTGGTGTAAATTTGGCAAGTTAACAAGTAGCCTGAAGCAAAGACAACAAGCTGTGGTATATCAAGGGACATGCAGCCCTGTGTGGGAGCCCAGCCTACACCAGAGAACTTCCAAGCTGTAAATATCATGAGGATTCAGATAGCATTTCTGAAAATATATTGGGGATGAAAGGACATGGTCTATTAAAATTAATATTGCCAAAAAGCCAAAATCTTCCACAGGGTGAAAAAAAGAAATATAGATCATGTGAACTGCAGTTTAGAATACGAGCACAGCACAGTATCTTCCACAGAAACACACTGTCATGTCAGATGTATGACAGATAAATTAATTCATAAAACAACTTCACAGCAGATAAAAAGTTTCCCTGCCAATTTGGATCAAGGATCTAGTCAAAGAGACATTATCAATTAAAAAAATACAAAAATGCCAAACAATAATAAGAACACACACACATCTATCCACCAACAAGAAAAAAACCCCACAACTGATGTTGTTAATTAAGATGTGCCTCCACCTGTCCTTGTTCCTTTTCTCTGTAGGACAGCTGCCAGGTCCTAAATTTCCATGGCCACTGTGGCAGTGATCAGTGGGTGATGTTTTTTTATATCTTGGGGACTGACACGAACATCCTCAGAGAGCATATGAGCAGGAGGCTTTACATATTCTACATTTCACAGGCAGATGAAAAAGTAATCAAGCTTAAGAAGCCATCAGTTCAACCACTCAACACTGGTTTTTTGAGCAAATTAAAAGCTGGAAGACACACACTGGAGCAACGTGTCCTTCCTTTCCAGCACATCAGAAGGATTAGATAAAGCTCCTGCAGAGAAAACCATAAAATCTTCCCCAAAGAGATTTTTGTTGGAGCAAACAAAGATGTTTGCTTTTATCTCCAATATTCCAAGGCAAGGAAGAATGGGATGCAGTCACTGGACAGTTAACCACGAACACTGGTACCACTTCTCTTGTACTGATCAATTCCACGTGATTTCAAAGTGGTTGTGTGCTCCTCTGACAAATTATTTAGCCATGTAAATTCACAGGAATAAATTTCACATTAACCTAAATTAGAATTTTTTTTTTATATCTATCTTGTCCTTACAATGAGTTTTTCATTTTACACACCTTATAAAAACAGAAAATGAGACCCAAATTAAAAGGGACAAAGATTTAATTTTACTTTTACCATATTCAAAAAAACAATGAGTTTCACAGTTCTGATACCTTGGAATCTATTAAAAAAAAATCTCTCCCCGTCTTTTCTCCCGGGTTACTTTTACTTGCATTCATCTCTATGAAATTTCACCCCCAGCACTGCAATAGGTGATGACCGTGGCTCCACGTCACAGGAGCAAGCTTGCACCTGCTCCCTCTCTGTCTCAAAGCTGCAGCACCAGGAGGCACGGTGGCACCACAGCTGCACATCCTGGCGCCACAACTGTGCATCCCCTGGGCACCAGGCACACAGAGCAGGCCCTTTGTGGCCCATGAAGAAGCACCTAAGATGCACAGCCAGTGCATCTGAGAGCATTCAGCACCCAGGCAGGATCCGGGCAGGAGGAGGCTGCCACACCACGCCAGTACAACATTTCATCACTACAAACATGGGTTTACCCCAGGGCCACCCACAGGTACCCTCTGGCATCAGTTTGCTTTAGCTGTGTAAAGAGCCCTAATGATTTCAGCCTGTAGTGATGGAGGCCCCTGCTTTCTCCTGGAACAGCTAATCATAATAGGCGTGCTGTGACTGCCTGGAAAATATCCTCTGCAGCACATTTTGGTGGCACCACGTTGTGAATCTCAGTGCTCAAACCCCATGCCTGCTTAGAGAAGGGCTGCCTGTCCCAAAGTGGAAGAGAGAGAGAGGAGAAGAGGCGGGGGGAGACACCAGAATCTCTCCAGCACTCTCCTCTAGGGAACACGATCAGCGAGCCCAGTGCTGTGTGATCCTTGCACAGCAGGGAGCAGTGCAGAGGAAATCCTCAGGTCTTTGGGAGAGCAGCTGCCTGGCAGCAGGAGGAAGCTGCCAAGTGGTGGGTGGTTGGCGTATGTGCTGGGAGAGGGGAAATTCAGAACGCGTATTTGTGTTAGCAGAACTGTTGTAATTCTTCACACTGTAAGCAAGAGGCTCAGCCCTGCCAATGATTCTGAGGCGGGGGAAAAAAACTCCTTTAATCAGCAGGAGTCACCTTTTTCCCCCCACTGTAACACCTCACCTTCCAATTTTGGACCAGAACCATCCCCATGGATGCAAAGCAGAGCATCAAGAGGGCAAAGTCATACCGTGTGGAGTGGCACAAATGAACCCCTGGTGGTGAGGAAAAGGGCCATTTCTCTGTCCCCAGCTACTCCATTTCCCTTTGAGCCTGCTGGGGCAGCATCACCTCTTCTCTTACTCATTGCCTGCCACTGCTCCTCTCCATGGGTCATTAGAAAAGGCATGTGGCCTGTGTGACCATAAAAATGGCATTAAACATCAAAGCTTAATTCAGTTCAATGAATTAACCTAGAATGGTGATCCTAATCCTGTCACAGATGGATGGGGATCTCCACGTCACTTTAAATCCCAAAAGAACTGGGCAGAAGGTGACTCAAAATTAAAATCTGGCCGGGCTCTGTTACTGTAAAGTGTCAGGTGAGGTTTCCTTGAAAGACATCTTTCTAAAATAAATCTCTGTTACAGATCTGCTTCTCTTGCATTCCCTAGAGGCCAAGACCAAGCAGCTGGACTGGTTAACTTTTCAGTAAGACAGGAGTTTATACAAACTAGCAGTTGGCTCCTGCTGTACATAAAGCATTTGGAGAAACTGGCAAACCCCTCATCAGCAACTGCACCCTATAAAAGCACCAAAAGGAGCACACAGGGACTGACTGCCCATAACAAGGCAAAGGTGGCACAAATGGAATTGGCAAGTGGCAGATTCAGAGCAAGGAAAAGAGACTAACTCCTCACACAGCATCTGAGAAAACCATGAAACTCCTTGTTGCAGCATTTTGTGGATGACAAATGCTTAGCCAAGTCAACAGGAAAAAAAAAATCAGAAGAGAAATAAATAAATTTCACTTCTGGTGCTGGAAATTGCTGGGAAACAAGCTGAGTATTTCATCTGGTTCTAGGACCCCCAGAACAAGAAAGACATGGAATGTGGGTCAGAGAAGGGCCATGGAAACTAAGAGAGGACTGAAGCACCTGTCCTGTGAACAGACTGAGAGTTTGGGCTGTCCAGCCTGGAAAAAAGAAAGCTCCAGGGAGACCTTGTGGCAGCCTTTCAATATATAAAGGGGGCTTGTAGTGACATGACAAGGGCTAGCAGTTTTAACTTGAAAGAAGAGAGGTTTAGAGTGGATACAAGGAAGAAACTTTTGACTCTGAAGATCCTGAGACAGTGGAACCAGTTGCCCAGAGAGGCTGTGAATACAGTCCCATTGCAAATGTTCACAGCCATGTTGGACAGGATTTTGAGCAACCTGGTCAAGAGGGTGGACTAGATGACCTTTAAAGGTTTCTTCCAAACCAACTGCTTCTATTATAAGTTGTGAAAAGCTGGAAGAACGTTTACAGAAAGTATCTTTCTAATTTTTCTTCTATTGTACTCCTTCATGAGCATCCACTCCTGAACACCGAGTCCCAAAATGAAGCTATGTTTGCAATCTTTCCCTGAAGTTATGATGGCAATGCTGCTTGAAGTAGTTGGGACCAGCAGATGTGTGACTGTGGGATGTTGAGGTCTGGTCTAAGCTGACATCTGGTACAGCTGTGCACAATCCTTACAGAGGCTCATGGAGTTCCATGAGGCAAGAGAGGGAGCAGCTGCTCTGCATCACACACAAGACACTTTGCTCAAAAACCATCAGCCTTGACACAAGCTTTGGGGAGAAGAACCAGAGTCTTTGTGGTCAGGAAGAGATGTCCCATAGGACATCAGAGGAGACTCTTCTTACTGCCCAGACTAACACAAAGTTGGTTTCCTCCTCATAGTTCACAAAACTCAGTTTTATCCTGCTTCTGAGGAGTTTAGCTACAGACTTCACTGACAGCCACAGCAGTCCCTCCTATTTATTTTCTGAGTGCCACCACAGCCTGGGTAAATAGGAAGCAGGAATCATCATAGAAGTAACACCAGCAAGCTCGCATTCCAGAATTTTATGTTAAATTAACTGGCAGGACTAAACTAAATGCACAATGTAAGCAGACAGGGACAGACACCAAAGAACAGCAGTCACTCCTCTATAGCTGATTTTCTAATTCAAAGGGCAGATGGGAAGAACAGCAAGGTAGTTAAACATGAGGCACCTACAGAGAAGGAAAAAAAAATCCTAGTCTAAATGTGGAGCTATTAAGAAATGTTGCAAGGAAACAGGGAAAACTAAACAAGAAAGAACATAATTACAGCACTTCTTTGCCCCCAGAGGATCTTTTCTATCCACTCTTATTTCTCAACCCCCTATTCTTGCCTTGATAAGGAACAAAATAGATTTTTGTCCTCCACTTACCATACACCCATCCTATACAGATGACTTCAAAAATAGCCAGGAAGAGCAGGCATGTTCCACTGGCAGCATAGTAGTCAAAGAGCTGGAAGATGTACATGCCACCCTGTTGAAGAGGTAGAGAAAACAGAGCCATGGCAAGATTGTTCTAGGTCAGGGAAAAATGAGTGGGGCAAGCAGAACAATAGCAGCAGAAACACTGAACCTAGAACAGATGGCAGAAGAGGCTGCTCTCACTCTGTTCCAAAAACACAGTCAAGCCTGGTGGTAGGAGAGCTCTTCATGCCCATTTTATAATCTGCTGGGCTAGGCTGGCTTTTATGTGCATCAGAGCAGGAGTTGGTTAGGAAGCAGTCTAAACAATTAGGAAGTTCCCAGAATTATTTTTTAAGTACCATGTAGCAGTGCAGAACTTCGCACCCCAAAAATCATCATTTTGAGCAAGGATGTTCAGATACCTCAACCTTACATACTGCACAAGTTCCAAGCTCTGCAATGGCAGAGGCATGTGGCTTTCCTGCTGCCTCTGGCTTCAAGCTGAGTCCTGCAGAATTGCCATCACCTACCTGTACAAGCTCATGGATGATTTTCATTTGATTTCTCCAAGAGAAAACCTCTCCAGGTCAAGCAGATGCTTTCAAATAATGCTGAAGGGCTTTAGACACAGTGTCACTCAAATTGATTACAGTAGGTGCTGCCTTCAGCAGATCCTTAGCCAGGATCCTGCTGGAGAATCATTTATCCATGCCTCAGGGGTTTAACAGGAATTAGGCATCACTAGAGAGCTCATGGAGGCAGCACAGGAGTGCTGAGACCCCCACCCAAGCTTGTGGTACACACAGAGCACAGCACAGCACCATGCAGGAAGAGGTGCAGCTTTTAGCTGCAGAGCAGTGCAAACACCATGTGCAGGGCATCACACCAGCACAGCTCTGCTCCTTCTGGTCCCGGGATCATGGGCTTCCCACGGGCTCCAGCAGGGTTATGGCACAGCTATTACCCCCAGGCTCCTCTCCTGCTGCTCTGCTTTGTGTGGAAAGCAGCCAGCAAATGATCACTGCCCTTAGAAGAGCTTGTTTTCAAACAGCTCGGCTTGTTTTAGCTCCCAGGTCTGGTATTTGCACCAAGCCATGCGTCAGGCAGCCTCTCTGGGCTGTGGGACCAGGATCTCTGGAAGGCTCAGAGATGCAGTGAGTGCACCACTGTCACACGGGCTCAAAGCAGCACTGGCTGTGAGAGACACCAGCTAATGCATTAGAAATGAGAGACAATTAACAGCACTGAAGACGAGCTTGCTGTGTCTGCCCAGCCGTCCAGATCTGTGTAGCAGGGGCTTTGGTGCTCAGCTCTACAACCCAGCCACTCCTTGCTCACCTCAGTGACCAGCAATAAGCCCAGCAGGTAGCCTATGACTGCAATGGCCAGGATCAGCAGCTCCCGACGCCCCTTCTTCTGAAATACTTCTGGGAACATGTCAATAATAGCTGTCACCATGCTTTCCACACAGACAAACTGCAGAAAAAAACAGGTCAGAGAAATCAGTGTCTCTCCTTCCCCAAGCACGCACTTCCCTTTGCCGTTCTTTTTGTCCTCCCACCATCCAAAACCTTATTTTTTCATTTTTTAATTCTTTTTCTTCTGTTTTGCTTTCACCAAAGGCTAGCAGATACGAGGGAAAAGGCCTGATTATTCAGGTGCAAGGGCAGAAGTATAACAGAGCAGAGAAAACCACCTGTCTGGTGGACATGCAAGATGCCCTCTGCTCCCCTCGTGGCAGCAGCAGAGTTGCACACTGCACTCTGCAGGGTTTGTTCCTGGCACAACAGGGATATGGGATATAAGACACAGGCACACCAGTGAGAAGAGGACACAGGGATTGTTCTGGTGGGATGCAGCTGGGTGAAAGCAGCCCAATTGCCCGTCCCAGACTGCCCTGCTCTGTGTTGGGCCTCACTCTGCAAGCTGCACAGTTTTTGGGGGGGATGTAGCTGGGCCATCCTCACATACACACAGGGAGAAGATGGCAGGAGAGATGCCAGCCCACATAACCACTGGCCTGCCATTGGCCCTGGTTCTGAGCTCCCACAGCGTGAAAAAGCTGCATACAATGTAGAGAATCTATTTAAGGTACCAGGAAAGCACAGACCCACCTTATCCTTTCCAATGACCGTGGGGAATGCTCAGGGTGGGGACAGGCACCTGCATGCTAGATGAGGAGGGAGGTTTGTTGTACCTGGCTGTCCAGTCCCAAGAAGATCAACATGAGGAAGAAGAGGCAGGACCA
The DNA here is from genome assembly GCA_013396955.1 of Regulus satrapa. NCBI lineage: Eukaryota > Metazoa > Chordata > Aves > Passeriformes > Regulidae > Regulus > Regulus satrapa. The sequence continues at coordinate 250,923 of VWZN01016110.1, forward strand.
GAGCTGAGACACAGGCATCATTGTTACTGCTGTTGGATATGCTATGAAAGCCAGGCCAGGACCTGCCAACAGACCACAGGATGACCATGTGTGCCCCCCACACCACCACCTGCAGCACAGAGTAAGCTCAAAGACTTCTTGAAAGCTCCTACTGTCACAGCTCCTTGCCCACCCATGGCTGAAAGCAGTGTTAAGGAGTACTGGTCCTGCAGACCTCGCTGCAGACACCCGTAGTAATTGAGAATGTAGAGAACATCTTGAGTTTCACCTCAGAAGAGTGCCCTCCCCTTCAGGCTGTTTGTTTTCCCTTGGCTCTAAAGTCTCCCAGAAAAACTTACCCGATTCAGCCACTTCTGAAATAGGTACGCCCTGCTCTTGAGCCATGAAGCCCAGCACAGAGAAAATGGCAAAGCCAGCAACAAAGCTGGTGGCACTGTTCAGGGAGCAGAGCATGATGCAGTCCCTGCAGGAAGGAGACCAGAGAGAAATGGGGGTTTCCTGCTGCAGAATGGATCCACTTAGAATCATGTCTGTGCTCAGCTTCCATAGCTGGACAGCACTACCAAGAAACAGCAATGTTGTTCTTGAAGCCCCCAGAAGTAAAAAGCTCAGAGCAGAGCCAAGAGTTCAAGAGTTAAAGGACTATACATGGCACTGTGGGGGAATGGGGCATAGTCACACATAGCAATTTTTAAAAAAAAATTACAAGAGTCCAGAGAACAGGAAAAAAACCAGAGAAAATGAGGAAACCAGAAAATTTTAAGAGGAAAGAGGTTGCAAAAGGAAATACAGTCAAGAAAGAGGAGTATCTGAAAGCATGAAGACATACAGGTTCAGCCAATCTAGTAAAACAAGGGTAATAGGATAATAAAAATCCTCACTGACTAGGGCAGTGTCTACGCTGTCTTTGTTAGCTATGCTCAGATGGAGGCTGGGGCGTGCTGGGCCAGTTGTCCCGAAATTCCATGCACTTGGTCCTTGTGAAAATTGGGCAGCACTCTGAGCTGGCTGGGCTGGAAGCACCACACCCCCTGGATCCTGCCCCATAGCAGCCAGAACTGACCCCCAGTATCAGGCACTGTGGACACATTTGGGACACCCAGAGCTACGCTGCCAGCATGAGGCACCTAAGGAATTAGAGGAAGGTGTCAGAACACCACTTCATTGGTGACTGAACAAGTTTTGGGAGAGCCAGGAGAAAGTATTAACTGCCCAACCAACAGCCATGGCAGCACCGATCAGAGAACAGGAGAGATGATTGATGTCTCCCAAGCACAGTTCCATTTTACCATCTGTGCTGGAGCCATGTGTGAAAGAATAGCAAAGCCCCTGCTTCTCAGGGCTCTGTAGAGGGTGTCAGAAATTGTCCTGATGGCCCCACTGAGCTCCATGTCAGGCTATGGAAAAAATAGATCTGTAATCCAAGGGCAAGGAGAAGGCCAGACAGACTTGATTAATCTCCTTGATAGGATCAGAAAGCCACTGGCAGTACATTACTCTGATGGTAGTAAAGCACTGGAGACAGGGGACCCAGCTATTACCTTTGTACCACCGCCCCTGCCTAGCAAGTGATGGCAGAGATGGCCATGTCACCCCTGCCCACTCACTCTGTCAAAATAGACTGTGCTGTCTACACAGTGGCTGCAGACACTCTCCATTTTCATTCCTCCCCCTCCTCCAGTCTCTCGTTCCCACACTGGCTCGGGCAGAAGAGCACTATTAAAGCCATTCTCTGGACTCCTCTCTTCCCTCAGCCACTCTCCATCCCCGTGCTGAGCCCTCTGCAGCTTCTGCACTCCGAGCAGCTCATTAGCCACAGCAGCATGACCCGAGGTCTCCCCCAGGGACAGAGCCTGCCTCTGCTGCAGCTCTGTGCTATCTGAGAAACTTTCCAGAAGGAAATGAGGAATCCAGGCTCTTCCTACCTGTAACAGTTGTTGGTGTACTTGTTGTAGCTGCCCAGTGCTGTCAGGCACCCCTCACAGATGGCGTAAGAGAAGAGGATTTGAGTGCCTGCATCCATCCAGACCTGGAACAGAGAAGGTCAGAGATCTCCAGATCTGGCAACAAAATGAACAAACGGCTGTGCCCTGTCAACAGTAACTCCTCCAGTCATGGAGAACAAACGCTGTGAGACAGAAAGGGGATCCACAGTGAATGGATAATCTGGGACACCTATCTGGAAAAACTGAGCTGTAGAATTGGAAACCCTTTAGGAAAAGGCTCTAGAGGAGACCGTATTTTCCACATCCCACTCAAGATGACAATTTCTCCACCCCACACCTTTGCATTCAGGGTAGAGATGGCATCCCTGATAGCATGGTTCCATCTGCAGCTCTCACTACAGATATCTGTGGTTCCTACATGGGGTCCAGATGATTAATCTCCTTGCAGAGCCACTGGTGAGTCACCCCCAAGTGACAGTGTGATCAACAACCTGTGCACTCCCTTCCCTGCTCCCAGATCTAGTTTCCTACCTATCTGAGGCCACAGTGCACAATGAAGGGCAGAAAATTGCCAAGATGAGAGATTGCAGGCCAGTGGGGTGGGGTGTCACGCACTCCAGGTTCCCCTTTGTTCTGGCAAAGGAAAAGCTGGGATTTCTCACCACTGCTCCAGCCCTCTCCTCCATGGAGAGCTGAACTGTGAGCTGAGCTGCAGCTCTGCTCTCAAACAGTCCCAGGGAAAGCCCTGAGCTGGGACTTTGAGGCAGGCAGGGAACCCCACCTTTCTGATAGTCTCCAGGTTCTCCACTCCCTCTCTTTTTCCTCTAAGCAGCCCCCAGCTGCAAACATCCAGGCAGCTGGAATTTGGTAGCCTTCAAAGAATCCCAGCTCAGGCACTGCTGCCTAAGTTGACACTGATTTCTCACAGATAGGCATGGACACACATCCCATGTGGACCAAAGCCCTACCTTCTGCCCCAGCTCAGTAGCAGGATCTCACTGAGGGGCTCCATGAGCTCCAATGACTGGCAGCAGGGATTGGCTCTTTGGCCAGCCCTTGCCCTAGGCAGGTGGGACCAACCCCCACGATAAGTGAAGGCTGTTCACAGCCCATGTTATGAGCATGCCTGTGGTCTCTGCAAGCACAGGAACACCACACATCCTGGGAGGGTCCTGATGGAGCCAAAGTGCTAACCAGGCCAGAAAAAAAAATTAAATTATAGATTATATAGCCCTTCCCTAAATTATCAGCATTTAACGGCCAGAAAAACAATCTGCTGCATGCTAAATATTTTATATACTCTTCTGGTTTTGCTGAGCCTATGACTAGAAATGACCTAATAAAACCACATGCTGCAGACCACAAGCAAAAGGGATGTGCTGTGCATGGGGAAATACACCCTTCTCCGAAGGGAGATGGATCCTGGTTCCCTGACCTCCTTTCACAGATGACAGCCAGATACTCAGATTCAAAGGCCAGGGCACTGAGAACATTCTTGTGGCCAGCATTTGCCCGACACCACCCCTCACCTGTGGGTCTGCCAGCCTGGAGATGTCTGGTTTCAGGTAGAAGATGATCCCCTCAACAGCCCCCGGCAGCATCACCCCTCGAACCAGCAGGATGAGCAGCATCACGTACGGGAAGGTGGCAGTGAAGTAAACGACCTGCAGGGCCAGGGAAACGAGGAGAGAGGGTCAGCAGGGAGAGGGGCAGGCATCACTTCACCTCAGCTCCTCTGCAGGCCCCCACCCCAGCAAACCTCTCTGCTGTTGGCTGTAGCTGCTGCTGCTAACATAGAAGAGGAGTGGGAAAGAAATTAACAAAGGTTACATCTCAACCGGTGATTTAGTTAATCTGCATTTTGTTCTTCATCCAAGACTCTGCCACTGGTTGCTCTGCTTTGTTTTCTCTTTCCACTCAGTGTAATTTCCCTGCTCTCCAGCTGTTCCCTTCATCTTTCTAGAGCAGCAGAAGAAACCCAGATCCCTTCCTGTCACTGAGTTTTAATGAGTTATTAAAATGGTCCTATGCACAGCAAGAGTTTTCCAAATTAAATGCCACCTTTTGCTGTCCAATTTGAGACACCTCTAAGGGGTCTCTTTTCCAGAAGTGCTCATGCATCACTCTCATCCCTTCAAGGCCTATGAGTTCATAGGTAAAAACTGGGGACAATTGGAACTCAAAGCCTTTAAAGAAATTGTAGACAGTTTTTGTTTTTTTTTTTTTCTTGTAATACCTATTTTTACTTCTTTTTGTGTGTGATAAAAATTACAGTAAAATTAATAATCTCTAAACCATTTCTCTAACATAACATATTCTTTTTTCCTATTTGCAAAATATTTGTGAGCAACTTGCAATTTCCTAACATTTATTCATTACTAAAATTCATCCAAGTAATGTGGAAGCTTGTTTACTCCATGGATTCATAGTGATGGGCCTGAAATTACTTTTTTTCTTTGTGCTTAGTGATAATTGGTCAAATAAGTCACAGTACATGGTACTTTTGGTGTTCCCTGATTGAATGAGACTGGCACTCCTTTGGGCACAAGTATTAAAATCTACTTTCAGAAATCATTTTTAAGGAACATTTATGCACAACAGCTGAATGCATAAGGAAGAGCAACATAGGGCAAAATTAATAAAAGAAAAAGGCTTTTAAAAGAAAATTAGTCTTTATTGAGTTATTTGGAATTATTGTCCTGAGGTCACAATGGCTTCTTTAAATTTGGGTTCCTTAAATCACAGAAGCAGAAACATAAGGGTCTGGCTGGGTTATCTGATTATATCAGCTTCTCAGGCAAGCACAACATACTGTTTAATCTGGAGCTGGTCAAGTTATGCACCTACTCAGAATCCTTGGGCCTTTCCTAATGCTTGTCTTGGTATATTGACAGCAAAGAAAAAGAGGGAAGCAGTTGAATTCTTTGACAGTGCCCCTCTAATACTCAAAATTACTGCCTGCAGAGAAGACAACTGGCCTGTTTGACCTGTAGTATATCTGGGGACAGAAAACCCCTCTCTTATTGTTGCACTATGTCCATAAGATCTGGCTGATAAATAGCCAGTAGCCCTAAAAATTATGATAGGAAAATCTTCTGTAGTCTCAGGAAGACCATGCTATGTGTAGTCACTGCATGGTAGTCACCATTTATTATATGTAGTCACTGTTTTTTGTCTCTTTCTGGTCTGGTTTTGCCAAACCAAGTCAGCTAAACCGGCCTGCCTGAACTACTTCAGCTTTCTCCTTGTGCAGGTAAGTTTTGCATGCTGAGGAAGCACCAGGCAAAGGAGAAACTCAGTGGAGAAGGCTGAGATCTAAAGAGAGCCTCAGGTGACTTTATTTTTCTTCCATGCAGATCCCACAGCCTCTCAGACCCAATCCCTTGTGAAGATGGCACCGCAATATTGAAATTAGGAGGCATCAGAGATCCAAGGTTTAAAATGCAGATCATCCACCCCCTCTCCCCATAAAGGTGGAGTCTGGCTCTCCTTCCTTCGGAAATGGAGGACAAGAAGTCAGCATCAGCAAGAACCAGTCATCAGCAAAAACTGGGAAAAATCTTCTCAGGGGAGCAAGCTGTTAACTCATCCTGTTGCAATGGGTGTCCAGTGCAGTTTTAGGTTATCAGATGGGATTTAACACTGAAGCACAGGTGTCAAGTATGAAGGGAACACTTCTGAAGAGTAGAAACAGTGATCTGAAGTAAGAAATCTGTTGCAGAAATTGGTTCCCTCCCCTTGCTCTTGGGACATTCCCTGGACACCCACATGACTAATCATTAATCATCGTTAATGATCCACCCATCTCATTGCAGCTCCAGGAAAGAAAGAGGTCCTGAGCAAGCCAAGGCCATGGCAGTGTCCCTAATACCCAGCCCAAGGCATCAAACACTCATTCACTCCAAAAGGAAAACCAGTCCATCTGCTCTATGGAATAAACATCAGGAGGAAGCCTCATTAGCAAAATACAGAAAGTGACCAACTGACCCAAAACCTGCAGATTCAGAAAGAGCACAAAAGAGAGAACAAGGACACTTCTCCCACCCCAAGTGTTTTGCAGGATAAAGAAGAGGGAGAGATTAATTATCTATTCTCTGAGCTGGTGACAGGCAGCAGCTTGTCTGTTTTGCTCAAGTGTTTAATTATTGCCAGGGATGGGAAGTCTGCCACTGCAGAGGATCTTGTTGAAAACACCCTCAAGCCACAGCAGGACACCACACTGGTGAGTAGATGATTCCCAAGGGCACTTGGGGAGAATCCATCAGCCACTGTGGGAATCTGCAAGCGAAAATGTGACTCAGAACTCCCCTCGGTTCCCAATTCTTTCCCCATTCTCCCCTCCCTGACAGACCTACTCATTTATTCTTCCTCTTAGGGCTCAAACACAATTGGTGTATATCAGTATGGCCTCAACAGGTTTTAGGTTTCCCTTTGGTGTTGTGTCTCCTGCCTCTGCTTCATGAAGGAGGAAAACAGACTGGGAAAGAAATATCAGATGGGTTCAAGGAGGCTTATGGACTGGGAGGATAATCTCCATTCCTACTTTGCCCGTGGACTTGACCCCTTTCCAAATGCAGAAGTAACAGATGATCCACGCCAGCAAGAGACACAGAGCCAGCTCCCAGCGCACAGTGCCCAGTTTGTGAATACCGTCCGTGAGCCCCAGGACTCGCTTCCTGCCAGTGGCCAGGGACAGGGAGAGAAGCATTAACACTCCACACCCCACTCGCCCGTACAGACCTCTCCCATATTACCCCATCCAAACACTTCACAGCCTGTCTACTACACATCTGCCCGGGGCTCCCAGCTATCCAAACCCTCCCAGCTCTGCTTAAGGCTCCCCTCTCTACTCATCTCTGCTCCACCCTTTCCTGTAGCTGACCCAAACCCTCCCAGCTCTGCTTAAGGCTCCCCTCTCTACTCATCTCTGCTCCACCCTTTCCTGTAGCTGACCCAAACCCTCCCACAGCCTCCAAACCCACAGTGCCACGCCCGTCAGATCCACGCTATACAAAATCTACACCTGCTCCCCGTCCTCCCTGAGCCTGGCAGCTCCCCAGCAGAGACAACTCAGTCCAAAGCAGGCCACCAAAGCCACTGTCAGCCCATGGCCACCATTCCTCCTTCCCATATGCTACAGACACCCTATATGTAAGCATAAATTATCTTTATGATTCTCACCCGTTCCCTCAGACTCCTTCCTTGGAGATTCACCATCATGAAGGTAGGGCACACAAGACCTCAGCACTGCAGCTCATGAAGCTTCAGTTCCCTAAAGCCCAAGCCCACACTTACAACTCCTCTGCACACTCTGCTCAACACCACTTCCCTCAGTGTCCCTTTGCCCTCTCTACAGAAAACCCAAAGAGCTGTTTCAGAGGGCTCTCAGCTCTCACTAAGTACTGTGTGCAAGGAGCAGGGCAGGGGAGGGGGGCCAGCACTGTGCAGACTCTTTTTGCAACCATGGGCACATATCATCTTCTATGTGCCCTGCGGTGCAATAGACAGAGGACAGTCAACCCTTTCAAAGGTACTTTAGGAGACAGAAATGGGGAAAAAACCCAAACCAAATTGCTGAAGCTGAGTCCTTGACACCCCTCTTCTTTGTAAGGCTTTCTTCAGTAGCATGTGGAATGGTAGGGTGGCACCAGCACTCATTTCAACCTCTCCAGGCTGCACTGATGACCCTACCTGGGACATTCTCTGGCCTGCTGCAAGACCCCTCACTCAGACTGTGTTTTAGTACCTCTAGCCCCAAATTCCTCAAAATTCTCCACCTTCCTCAAATTCTTCTCTGGCATCTCATGCATGCATCTCAGACCCCTGCTCTTCAGGGATGATCCTGAGCAGCCTGATGGATCACTGTCCTTAGACAGTGAGCAGGACTGGGTCAAAAGAAGGTAAAAGGCACTTTTCCCCCCTTTGTGTTTCACTGTGCAGGAGTGTTCACTCTGCCCTGGCCTCTCATGCTTGCCTGCCAACCTGCAACACCCAGCACACGTACCCCTGCTTGCAGCAAGCCCTTGCCTGCTTTTGGTGCCTCTCTCGGGGTCCACACTCGCCCAGGCACCTCAGTGCCAGAAAGGGAACACACCCTCAAGGTGCACACGAGCACCCCTGGGCAGGCACACCATGAACTGCCTTTGGGGTGTGCCCGATCCTCACACCCTGGGCTCTGTGCCCGTCTCCTTGGCAGCTCGCCGTGCTCCCCGTGTTCGGGTCTCACACGTGGCACCTCACTCGCTCCTACAGACACAGCCCCCCCACCCAGGGACTCCTGCAGCTGGAGCCTTTGGATGAGCGAGAGCCTGAACAGAGGGAAAGCAATCACATACTCCCAAAACTCAATCATTGAGGAGGTGGCGTTTGAAGGCAAGGTCCTGTTGTCCAGGCCGGATCTATTCAGAATGTCCACACAGAGATCTACCAAAAGAAAAGGAAGCTGATGAGGTGAGAAATTCTCTAGGGCTCCTCCATGAGGGATGTTCCTTCCCCTCTGGACACTAACCCTCACCCTGGCAGCACACAGACCCTTCATCTCGTCCTATAGAGCATCTCATTAAATTTTTGCATCTAATTAAACTCTGGCTCTCCCCAGGTATGAATCCCAATCCAGCAATCACCAGAGGGGAAGGGAAGAGGGGAAGGAGAGAACAATTCCCTGCCAAAGTGAAAACAGATGGCTGCACAATATAGATTATCAAAGGATAGCAACTATGAGTAGCCAGGATGGAAAAACCCATTCTCTCTCCACATCATGCACCATTCCCTGCCCACACATGCACACACCACAGAAGCCTTCACGTTCTCCTTTGCCATCCCCAATCCTGTTACAAAGCATGAAATAACTAAAAACAGTGGAGATGCCACATATCCAATGCACCTCATCTTGCATTTTGCCAGCAAAAGACAATCCACTGGAAAACCAAGGAAACCCAGCTGATGTTGGGAAGCTTCTCTCTGTTAAGAGAACATATGTGGCTTTGCTTAGAAACAAACTCATTCTGGGGGAGCTGAAGGGATTGGATCAGCTCTTTAAAAGGTTGCTTACTTCAGCTGGGATGAAAGGGCAGAGGGAGCTGTGAGTGAAAGGCCCACAGGGTAGAGAAATTTAACTAATTGCAGAAATTAATCATCTGACGCAAGAGAAAAAGGGAGGGAACCGAGCTGCTGCCAAGCAAAACAACCTGTTAAAAAGTCCTGACAAGGACATTGAGGAGAATTACCTCACATCTGCCCCATCTTCCCAGACTCAGCACAAGCCCCTTGAGTAAAGCCAAGCCAGGTCTTCTCTGCAGGGCAGAGTTAAGTGAACTGTGAGCATGAAGCAACGAGACCCCCTGGTGAATGTAATGGTATGGAGGCAGTATGGATGTGATTAACCAGGAAAACAGTGCCATTAGAGTTCTGTGTTATTGGTTCCTTCATTGGGAGATCTGAACTGGCAAGATCCTACAGGGCAGGTTTGGCCTGATTTACCCAAAAGCTGAGTGCACAGAGGAAACTGTTTGGGCACTGGCAGCAATTGTCCCAGTAACTCCACAGGAATGGGGTAGAGTAAGGGAACTGCAAGGTAATCTATTGCACCAGAGCTAATAAAAATCTCCTGACACATGAGGACGGCTCTAAATTGGCTTGAAAGCTCTAACATCCACCTCTTCTGCTTGCTAGAAAATGCATATTTTTTGTGACAACACATGGCGGCTCATGAGAGCTTCTTATCCAAACAAACAAACAAAAAAATATTTTCAACAAAACCCAAGTAATTTGTGAGAATTGGAAAGAAGCTCAAAGCTGAACAAGGGAAGGTGTACCTGTGTTCCAGGGGTTATTGCAGCTGGCCCATGGCAGCTCTGAAGTGAGAGAGCTGAACAGGTAGAAGAGTGCCCAGGACAGGATGATGATGTAGTAGATATTCAGATATCCCACAATGACTTGGGAGGCATATCCAATTCCTGTGAAGAAAAGCAAAAGAGGTGAGGATGGGGTTTGCAACCAACTCCCAGCACATGAGGCTTAACCCCAAATCAAGACACAGGTCACACTGTGGTAAGAAGGATGCAACACCAATAACATGGCTTTCCAGAGAACAGTGCAAGATCTACCTAAGGGAAAGAGGAAGGATTTTGTCACTGTGCATGCAGACAGGAAACACTGTTGGTAACTCTAGACAGGTCTGTGATGAAACAACCAGAAAACCTTACACTGATTTGAAAAAATGTTCTGATGGCTACCATGCCACAGCATCATAGTGCCTCTTCTTCAGAAGAATACTGCTTTAGCCTTTGAAGAAAAGAAATGCAGCTAAGCCTCTTACTTCTGGAAAGAGTCAGGCAAAAAAAACCCATTCTTACAGCTGCTATACACCATGCTCAGCTTTGGTCTTGGGTTCTGCTTGTGTCCATTGCTCACTGAGACCTCAGAACAATAATCAGACCAGAATGGCCCTAAACTAATTTATTTAAAACTGGTTGTCAGTGATGCTTGAGATGCCTCTGCTGTCCAGCTCCAGGGCTGTGCCAGAGCACAGGGGTTTCCAGCACAGGAGGTCCCAGGCTCCCCAGGAAGTTTGAAATAGCACTGCATGGCCATGCTCAAGCAAACTGACCAGGCCCCACTCTGCCTAAGCACAAGTTTTTCCATCGGCAAAACACAGTTAATAAGCTCTCCTCTGGACAGGAGAATTGGGGAAATTATATTCATGAATATATTAATCCCATTAAACCACCTTCCCCAGGGTCCCAGAAGTCCTGGTTCTTATCCCTTGGCTTAATCTCAACCCCATGCCATCTCTGGGCTGTCAGACCCAGTGCACACACTCCGATTCCCCCAGGCTGCAGGATGCCAGCCTGCAAATGCTTCCACTGCAGCCCTGGGCAGGGAAAGCAGGATAAACCTGGCAGTTTTCCTTGATCTCTCCACTCACTATTTGTCCTGGAACTACACACAGGTGTACATTGATTACTTCCATCCTCCTCCTTCAAGCTGGCTCATCCTGCTTCTCCCCTCTCGCAGGCTCTGAGCACCTCAGAGCAGAGACCAAGGTTCAGCTGGACCAGCACAGTCAGCACCACACACCCTCACTCACGTCGAGAGGGGTCAGGGAACTGCCCCTGCACACACAGCAGGCAGCAGGAGGAATAACAAGGCTGGGAGAGAAAGAGAGAGAGAGAGGAAGGGAGGGAGAATAAAAGAAAAAAAAGAATAATATTTTAAAAAAAAAAAGGATCTGAGTCACTAATTGTTAGAAAGTGTTGCCAGTAAATACTGTAACTTGACTGACCTTCAAAGAGGGGGCAGATCTTCCTCCAGGCAGTCACCCCTCCCTGGCTCGTGTACTGCCCCAGCGCTGTCTCCAGGAAGAACAGGGGGATCCCACAGGTGAAGAGGAAGATGAGGTAGGGGATGAGGAAGGCTCCTGCAGGGAGAAGTAAAATGCTGCCTCAGAAACCTCTTCAAAAACTTTTATCCTTAAGACCTCTTGCCAGATACCTGGGACCACAGCTGGAATCAGCTACATAAATATAAATATTTCTCTGAACTAACTGTGCAACCTCTGCTAAAGAAACAACGTTTCCACCACCATAATTTCTCAGAAAAAAATACAAGGGTGGTCTGTCTTGTGCTACTGCAGTATTTCAGTATTTGGCATGGGCCAAAACCTAGAGTTAAGGAACAGGCAGGCAAAGAGCTAAAAAAAGATAGTGCTGAAGAAGTTCTCCCTGCTTCATGCTCCTGACCTCATTCCAGCTTTCAGCAGGAATGGGGTGAACAAAATAAGTCCTTGTTTCACATAACCACATTTGTTCTGCCTTTCATGGGAGTCACAGCAAAACTCCCACATGCCCAGAGGATACAAACCTGGAAGCTGGTAACAATTCTTGGTAAGTAATAAATTTGCCAGGATATAAATTTACTTGAGATATATTTCACATGAAATTTGGAAAGCAGATTGCACCAGAAGAATGGAAATAGGGGAAGAATATCTTTCCAGCATTTTCAAAATGAAGAAGTTTAACTTCTACCTTCAAAATCCATTTTTTGTTAAAATGTAGAGAAATGTCTGAAGAGAAATCAGCCTGAAATGGCCCTCAGATTAACCCCTGTCAAAGTGGAAGAAGAGGGAGAGAAAGAGCAAGGCTTTTTCCCAGAAACAATGACCAACATAAACTAAGCATAAGAAAAGAAAAACAAAAATAACAACAAAAAACGTTTATTGCCCTGAAAAAATTTAGTGCTCTCTTCAGCTGTCTGAACCTTTTTTGCACCTTTTCAGTTATGCTGTCAAACCAAAACACCAAACACATTCACTGCTCTGCTCAAAACTGCTCCTGAGATCTCATTTTCACAGCTGACCTTCCTTCTGTCACCTCACTCTCTTTCTCCACATCCTTAGTGTAGATTTTCACACTTCTGCTCCCCTCTAAACAAGACAAGGTGACTGCCTTCCTCGCTGAAACAACTGTGGTGGTCCTGCCACTCCACAGAATAAACTTTTGCTCAGGAAGACCTCTCTTGCCAGTGCCTGGAGAGCACCTCAGCTGCTTGCAACAAAGATTAGGGTGCCTTTCTCAGCCACTGTCCCCCCCAAGCCCTCTCCTCCCCTGCCAGCACAGGCATCCACACTGACATTCTTTCCAGTGACAATGAGCAACGAGGAACACTCGCCCTTGTTTGTAAGCCAACAATGTTCCAATAACAAAGAACATCCAAATTTCCCCTAAACACAGCTGTGTGTAGCTGCAGGAGACCTGGAGCCAGAGGGAAGGAGGTTGGTTCTCAGGGTCAGTCCAGGTTTGCGGGGTAGGGAATGAGAACTGCAGACCCTGAACTAGAGGCAGCTGCTGCTTTCAGTGCTGCAAGACATCTATGCCAAATCTGCAGGACAGCTTTATTATCCTGCACACAGATGAGCCTTTCAGCAGATTCCAGACCCTCTCCTCTGATACAATTTGTCCCAGAGGTTGACCCATTTCTGGTTTCTGAGCTTTGATGGTTTTCTTGTACCTCTACTGCCTCGCCTCTCGTCGCTGACCCACAGCAGTTACCAGCTGAAACTCCAGCTGTGAATCCCCTCCTCAATTTGCTCCTCCACTGAAGGAGACCCAGCCTTGAGTGGGGCCCCCAGAAAGAGACTCTCTTTCCTTATGGGTCAATAATAAGTTCAGGATGCTGAGCAACTAGATCCAATTTGACAGTGCAGCAATAGATAAGGTTGCAATTGGTTGCTGTACAGAAAATGAGCACTATTGCTTCTATGGCACCTGTCTTCATAGCTGTATAACCATTCCAGTACATCCAAAAGTGGAGAAAGGCAACAGGACAGCAGTCTCAAGTTTGGGGGGTAAGGGCGGGACGGGGATGCAGCATTTATAGGTGGAAAAATGCTGCTTTTTTTTTTTTTTTCCGATTTCAAGAACTTTTCCAATGGTGAGGATATATTTGAGTGTCATGGGAAAGACATTGCCTTGTCCTCTATCAGTTGTCTGGTTCCCTGGAAAGAGAAAAGTATCTCCTAGAGCAGTAGCATACTTCCTGCAAAGGCAATGTGTGGAGTTGTGAGGGAAGGGCTCTCCCATCCCAACCTTTCCCTAGCCTCCTTGCCCTCTGAATCACAGCCTTAGATATTCCAGAGCAGTTTAATTAAAAAGAAAATTGTTGTTCAATAGATATTTAAAGTGAACAAAAGTAGCCTTTTCACTTACTCTGATTAGCATACAAATTGCAAGAACTGCTGAACAGGGTACCACAGGCACAAACCATGCAAAGATATCATCTGAGCTCAGGGAGAAATTTTCCATGCGAAACCCACGACTGCTCTCTCAAAGCATCGCTGCAGAGCGGGCTGCTCAATAAGAGGCACCTCCAGTTTCTCCTAATCTGTGCCCATATGACTTGCTCACAGTGCCTCCCATCAAAACACTGGAGAAGGAGACTGGGAGATGTGCTAAGAGTCATCCTAGGTTCAAGAAAAATTAGGTCCATTTCCTTTAACCGTTTTTTATCCTACCCCTCTTCGGTTTTGGGGACGTATTTCACTGTCTCTTGTTTAATTTGGATAAAATCCAGCAACAGCACAGAGGACAGGAATTTGGAAGCCCTGGGAAAAATTGCAGTGGAACCACTCAGTTTTTGGGGAAAGCTCATGGCACCTTGGAAAAGGAAGACCTCTGAGGCACAGTCTGCAGAGAAAGGAAGCTCAGTGTAGGGGGGGGAGGGGAGGAAAGCAAGTCCCAGACCATTATTTCAAGGTGTTTTAAGAGAACAAGAACAAAAGAGAAGTTATTGCTGTATTTGACATGTAATTTGTTATTCCTCCTTTTCTTCTATAAAGTTAGATTTTTATTCACTGAGATAAGTTAGTGACAGTCAATTATTCCCTTACATTTCATTTTATTGTTATGAGAAATTTTAACTTTTAACCATGTAATGATCTTATTGCAGTGTTACTGCAAGAGAAAAGGAAAGCCACGCAAAGAAACAAAAGGCAAGGTGAATGAACCTTTTTTTGGGGGATGAATTTCCCTAGTAGTGGTTTGATCCCTATGAGAATTGTTCCAGGGGAAGAGTCAGAAACCTTCTTCTAGGGCATATCAGGCCTTAGCTAGGGTACCAGCAAAGGATACCAGCACTATCTAAGCCTTTCATCCTCTGTAAAAAGTGTCTACAAAAAAAAGGATTTGACACCAGGAGTAGGAAAAGGGAAATATGTAAGAGGAGGTTAACACGGTCTTGTACTCACAGCACCTGATATTTTACAAAGACCAATTTCTTAAGATGCTCAAGAGCATTAAAATGCTATTAGAGTTCCATTTTTTAGGAGTCCAGATTTGAGAATGCTATTTTAAGAAAGAGTACCCACTGGGGAGCTGGATTCACCCCTGAATTTTTATTCCTCCTGGTTTTGGCAGGAGCTAACTTGTTGAAGGAGGGAGTAAAGCAGTGCCTTAGGGCACACGAGGGATAGGAGCTGGGTCCAGGCACGTACATTCTCATCATACCTACAGATCTAGAACAACTCACGTGTGCTGGGAACTCACCACCACCGTTCTTGTAGCAGAGGTATGGGAACCTCCACACGTTACCCAGGCCAATGATCTCCCCAGTCACAGACAGCACAAACTCCATTTTGTTCCGCCACTGGCCTCTCTCTTCCATTTCCTCCGTTTTTATCTCTTCGGGAGATGTGGTGGCCCCATTGGGTTCTCCTTCCTTGGATATGGCTCTTGTCATGGCTCTGTGGGACAGAAGAGAAGGAGAGCATGGGATGTAGGAGCTGCTGCAGGAGACACTTGTGGGAAGAGGAGGGAAGGGAGCAGACACCACTGTGTTCCCAGTATCAGTGTGTAAATGTAGGTACATCTAACTGGCATTACTGAGCAGAAGTGAATTGCTTTAGCAAGGGATACACATTCCCTCACTGAAATTAGGAAAACACACTGGAAATTAGTCTCTCCAAAGCAGCAGCATTACTGCTTCCGTTCCCACCAGCTGGGACTGCAAAGAAATCAGGTTTTTGTTCTGTTGTAGCAACTTGCAAATTCATTTTGCTGGTGGTTTGGTAAGTTTTTTAATAGCACATCTCTCATTCCTTCTGTGCCACCTAAAGGAACATCCCCATCTTCAGGGAGCAACAGAGACAGGAATCTGTATCACCCACAACACAGCATTTCCACTGGCCCTGGATCTGCTCTGGACTATTTCATCTTGCTCTGGAGGCAGCTCAGGCCAAGGACCACTCCCAGTCAGCAGCTCAGTGGTGAGCAGGACTTCATCACCTTTGATGTCCTTTACCTTACAGGACCATCAAATGTTCTACTGACCCTTTGCACCAGGATGGAGCAGGAGGACCATGATGGCAAACTATTCCCTCTCTCCTTGTGCCCGGTGTCTCTCCAGCCACGTCCCTCTGGAGAAGCACTAGGGATGAGCCACCTCATGGTGAGTAGGGACTACCAGGGAACCTGACCTAACTGGAAATAAGAGCAAGTGGAGACCCTGACATCTAAATGTCTCAGCAGCCAAGGAACAGCGTGGCACTTGTTGTGGTGGAGTTTTCAATGAGGCCAGGAGGGAGCAGGAACCGGTGGGACACGCTTGCACTTATCCACACAAGGCAGCGTCGTTATCAAAGTGTCTCATTTACTCGTGTAAAGGAAATTATTTCCTGAATGCTAACCCTCTGGGCATATCAGGCCCTGGGGCAAAGAAAGATGCTTGTGTATGAAAAGACAACTTCTAATGAATGTTCACAGCAGAACAAGCAGCTCTTTGACACGGGTGTGTTTCCTGCCTGTTATTCAAGTAAAGAACGGAAATCAGATCTCACAGTGTAATACACCAATTGCTCTCTAAATGCCCTAGGCAACAACAGGCTTTGTTCCCCCATCTGCTTTCCTGAAGGGCTCATCCTATTTGCTTTGCTACCAGCAGCAGATTTCCACAGACGCTGAATGGAGGACTGAGTCTCATGCGAGACATCGACCAGGGTAGGAGGGGCTGCAACAAGATCAGGGGGACATAAATCACAGATGAGAGCAGTCAGGGGCTGGTGAAGATCATCCTCCTGGCTAATACAGCTTCCTCTTCAAAAACACGGCAGGAAGATCCTGGTCTCTGCTCAAACCAATAGGTTTTTACAACTATTGCCAAAAAAAGCCTACATGTGGGCAGTACTGCAGTGGGCACAACCAGTTTTGGTTTCAAATGCAGGTGCATGAGGGCACTGAGGAAGCAACCTCTGATTTATCTTCAGCCCTTGCCCTTTATGGTTCATGTGCTGGACCTATTTACTGGTACGGCTTGCACTGGTCCAAACCACCAAGGGCTAGGACACCTGTGGATCTCCAGGAGAGTGTGAAGGTGAATCAGCCCTCTACCAGGCTCCTAACCAGCCTCTAACCCCACGGATAAAGAAGGTGGTGGAACTCAGGAATCAAGCACACACCCTAAATGCTGGCTTACAGCTGCAGTGCTGCAGGGGAGTCCTTCCAGTCCCAGATTTGCCCCCTTCACTCAGTCCTTCTGCTGGGTTGGACTGGGAGGTGGAACCATCAGGTTCTCCTGCCAGCCATTTCTCAGCCTCTGAAGCCCAGGCAAAAGCCCTTCTCTCCCCACTGCCTGCCTGCAGCAAGGCCTGCCAGCTGGCTAATCAGTTTATTCCAATGCTGCAGCACAGCCTCCTCATCTCTGAGAGGAGCAGAGCTCCACGCACTGTCAAACGTGAGAGAAAAAGTAACGTGCTCTTAATGAAATGTGTTTGATCTGTCACAGTCCTTGGCACATTCCAATTTGCTGCAGTCCAGGGCACATTATCAAGAACAGGGAGATTTAGGTCTGGGTTCGTTGAGGATGTCCCAGGAAGCTGGCAGGAGAAGATCAGCTAATTCTTTGTTTTTATTCTTTTAATGTAAGGTGGATCCAAGAGCCAGCCTATTTCTACTAATATTTGGGGTTTTATTTCATTTTTGCTAAACCTTTTGTTGTTTCACACGTGGGTGCAGAGGAAGGTCACAAGCAGAGAATCACCTCCTCTCACCTAGCCCCAGGAAGGGAATGTATGAGTGCCAGCTCACAGCCCCAGCCCTGTCACCAGCCTCCACCTCAGGGACACCTGGACCACGACTTTTTATCTCTCCTCTGACTCCTGAACAGACCAACACGAAGGATAGAAGTTGGGATGTCGCAATGAGGAACACAGCTCGGAGAAACACAGAACAGCAGGGGAGACACAGCACTTCTGCCTTCATTCTCCTCTTGTAAAAAGAGGGAAAGGACCCTGGCTACGAAATCAAACCTCTTCAAGTGGGAACAGATGGTGGATTAAACTGGTGCCCAAAGTTTCAGCCCTTCATGGCATGAACAGCAACTTCTCCTCTCCCAGACAAAGCCGTGCACATTACACATCCCCACTACTCCCCTCTCTGCTATGCCTGCTGTTTCTATGAGAAAGCCTATTCATACACCTCCTGGCTTTTTTCCTGAACATATAATCCTACTGTGCCTCTGCTCTATATGTTCCTAGGCCAGCTGGGAGCTCAAATAACTTCTTGTTTCCAGCTAGGAACAATTTGGATCTCCCACAGCAGTCACAGACACCTACTGGGTTACATCCTCCCCAACAAGCAAATCTTTTCCTCTTCCTTTGGTTGCCCCCTCCTTAATACATGAGTTTGGAGTAAAGACTGGGCCCCTCACTGCTTGCCTGCACTTCTGCTGTTCCTTCACCAAAATTTGAAGAAAAATCCCATGACTACTTCATTCATAGCCTCTTTTTTTTTTCCCTCTGCCATAAAGTCTTGCCAAGTGCTAAAATGCCATCCTGATTGCAATCCACAGTCCACCCTTCCCCTGGACTCTCTCAACAACCACCACCACCTTCCATCCTCTGACCCCCCAGTCTCTTCTAGAGGTGCTCTGCTGTATTTTCAGCCCTCAGCACTTGGAGAAGATGGATTTTTGCCCTTCACAGAAATTAGCTGTAGGCTGTTACCTTTCCACAGAGAATAGTGAGCTCCCTCTATGCAGCTCCATAGGAAATGGTTTTTTTGTTTGTTTTTGTATGTTTTTGGTATTAGACCTGGTGCATGGAGATAGCCACATATTTTTCCCCAAAAGATTTATTGCTGGGAAAACAAGAATACACCTGGATTCCTGTAAGGCATTGAAAGAGAACAGGCAGCATGCAGGCAGCCATAGACCCAGAACAACAGGTTCCATTCTTGAATATTTGAGTGAGGCCACACAGTCTCCCCTTGGTCACAATTTCTGGACTGTGTTTGTCCCACACCTACCCCACCATGGGTCCTTCAAGTACGGTCACAAGGGACAAGGAAAACCAAGGACATCTCCGAAGGCGCACTGTGGTCACTCAGCAGCTGCTTGTGATGTGCTGAACACACACTGCAGATATGCAGGAGAACAGCATTTTTTTGGCTTTGTTTGGAAACAAGATGCCACTGAAAGGGAGAGGCAGTAAGAAGAAAAAGAGGAGAAAGAAAGTGTCCTTTGAAGTAAAATATGGTGTTATGCTCAGTCTCTCTCAGGGTAAAAAAAGGGCTATTTCAAGTTGCTCAGGTGAGGCAAGGAACAAGTGAGACCAGAAAGATGAGAGAGAAGCCACCTGGAGTTTTGGCACCAGAGAAAGAAGCCAAAAGCAATTCTCCTAAAGCTTTTCTTCCTGCAAACTTACTGCCCGTTCCTGACTGCTGTCAGACAGGAGTTCGTGCTGCTGGGAACTTAACATCCTCCGTTTGACTTCTGCTGCTGTTTTATCAGAAGGCAAATGAGATGAGGACAATCTCCAGAGGGAAGAGCGAAACAGAGGGAACAGCAGACAGAAATGTCTCTGAAAAGCAGCTGATAACATTTATGAGAGGAAGCACAGCGTTAAAGCTCCTTTGGACACTCGAAGGTGCTGCCTGAACTGCAGAAGGCAGAACCGTAGGTGACAGACAGCTGCACCGCATTTATATTTATCGGTTTCATTTTGAAACAAGCAGCAGCCAAACACATAAACTGCAATTTAAGATGGGGAGGGAGGAATCGGGAAGCAAGAAGACCGAGCTGGGTTACAAAAGGAGAAGCAGGAGGACACAGAAAATTCTCTGGTTGTGCAATCGGAGCCAGCAGTGAGCTGGCAGCTGAAATCCTGCGCTGCATTTTGATGGCAGGAGGCGGGGGCAGCTGTGGGAGCAGAGACAGAAAATCAGCGAGGAACAGCAGTGCCAAGGTACAGCTTAAGGAACCAAGCCCGTTAAATTAGTGCTGCTACTGGAATCGGTCACCTCTGCAAGCTGGACAAGAAAATATTAGCAGTGGAGACAAGTGCTTTCCAGCCAATCTAAAAGCAGCTCCGTGAGCAGAGACAGCTGCTTCCAAATGGGAGTGCTGCTGGAGAATGGCTCACTCCAGCCACACAAAGGAGAAAGGCAAGGAGAGTTGTAGAAAAACTGATCAACTCCAGGACAGCAGTTAAAATGAAAATGGCTTTCATTTCAAGTAATTGAAAGTTACTTGGCTTCTTTATACTTTCTAATTAACTTTCAGGTTCTGTGGGCTGCAGGGTATTCTCCAAGCATCTGTTCAGCAAGGTTCATGAGGCACAGGAGGCTGTTACAACAATCAGCTTCTACCTATGTTTTCTCCAGTGTGAAATAAGAGTCAGTGAGTCTGCTACTTATTGACACCAGAGAGAGTGGGATAAGGAACTCTGTGAGTTCCCTTAATGAGTGAGCTCACTGTCACCACAACGGCACAGACATCTGCAATACGAGATGCAAGGATTATAGAGCATCACCCTTCAGAGCACACACCCCAGTGCAGGGGGATGCCAAACAGGTCCTGCTCTGTCTTCTGCTGCTCTACAGGAGACCCTCTGAAGCCCCTAACAGTGGCTGGACTTTCCTGAGGATCAGTGGCAAATCTCTTGCTAAAAAGCCATGTCGGCTGTTGTTCCCAGGGCCAGATTAGTCTCTGTTGGTGTCCATGGATCACCATCCCTTCCCTTGGCTACAGAAGCACAGAGGTGATTATTTTTCTCTAGCTTAGAAAAAAAAAAACAAGACTAACTGATGAAGTCCATAAGTGGTGTCTAAATATGACTAGAAATCAGCCTTGGCATCAAATCAGATAATCTCAGGATGTCCACTCAGCCCACAGTCTGGCTGTATCCAGCACAGCACAGCAGGAGGATCAGGCACAGCAGGACACATTCTTACAGAGCACCAGCAATAGGGTCTGGTGCGGACACAGATCCAGCCAGGCCCCAGTGGAGCCCCTAGAGCCACCCACCCGATGGCTGGAGCTGTCTGGCCACGCTCCTGGCCTGCAGCCAAAGCAGGTGGCCAGCACAGCTCTCATCGCTGGCTGGAGGAGCAGAGCAGGTGAATGGCACCGAGGGTGAGAGCCCGGCTGCTCCGGCACCCGCTCTGCAAACAGGTCCTGACACAGCGGGGCAGCGACCTGCGGGACAGCCCCGAGGTGCTCCACAGGGACAGGACAGGGTGTGCAGGGTGCCTGCGGGGCTGCCACCTCTCTGGGGCAGCGTCTTGATGGAGCAAGGCACCAGCCAGCAGCCCTGGGTCTGCTGAAGACCCGAGACCTGGAGGCTGCCATCCCTGTGGCTGGGGGCGAGGGCTGAGGGAAGAGTGGGAAGCAAAGCTGCTGGAGGGGGAGAGCGGAGGAGCCAGCACTGCAGCCAGTGGTTGGGAGGGGGGAGAGCAGCACGGGGAATTTCACACTGCTCTAGGCACTCGTATCTAAGCTCCTCCAGGTAGGCACAACCCTGCCTGCCCTCCCAAAAGCACAGCCTGGGGGCACTTGCTGTCAGTGATGAGAAACAGGGAGCACGGGGGAAGAGCATTCAAGCAAGACTCTTCCAAAAGCCAGGCAAGGCTGAGGCCTAACACATTGCCTTGTGCTTCCCAGCAGGGAGGATGAGGGGAGGGAACAGCGTGTGTGGCAGAGCCCAGTCCCTCAGCACAGACAGGTGTGTGGCCAGCAGAGCAGGGCCACGGGGGCTCCCTGCTGTCATTGTGCCCACACCGGGCTCCCCGTTCAGCCCAGACCCTGGGCAGGCTCAGCCAGCTCCAGGTGGTGCTCAGGATGAGTCACACCGCCGGTGAAACCAGCACAGGCAGAGACACATGGAGACCGTGACTCCAGCAGTGCCCTCAGTCTTTTCCTGCAGTTCCTGCCGTAGTGCCACCATCGTGGCATTGTGGGACTGCAGCCCACCTGCACCCTCCAAGGGGCCAGGTACCTGCTCTCCAGCCTGGAGCACCCAAATTCCCTCTAGCCCTGCCCAGGAGCACAGTGAGGCAGAGCCTCATAAGGCTCTTTAGCCCGCCCTCTTCAAGGACTACATCTGCAACCACGAGTGCAGAAAAGTTGCAGGGCTGTTGCAGAGCTGCAAAGGTCAGGTCCAAGGTTCAGCCTCTCGTATCAGCAGCTGTCAAAGAGGAAAAACTAGGGCAATGGCATTTCCACTGGCATGAGATGAAAGCCCTGATTAGTAGTGATTACTTTAAAAGCACTGTTGATTTAAGAAGACACAAATCAGGTGTTATGAAACCCTCATGTGTTCTGCCTGCATTTGTTCACAAATATGCCCACAGATCCCAAGAGTTCAGCACATGCAGAAACTCTGCTGTCCTCCTGCCTCACCCCAAAAGGAACAAATCTGATGAAACCTCAGGGGCAAGAAGAACAAGAAATGCACTCCCAGGCACATCGTTTAGAACGGCAGACCCCAAGTCAGAGCACTGGGGTCAGCACAGGAGGAGAGGACTCATGCTGGCAGTAGCTGAAATTGTCTACAGCCTGCTCCACTCCGGGTGCCTTGGCTCCTGTACCTGTTATCAGCCAGTCATCTCTGCCCTTCATCCCTGTCCCTGTCTTGCTTCTCAATCCTTCTGCTGTCTATTATCTATCACTTCCTCCCTTTCTCTCTGCTGCCACAACCTTTGGTATTAATTACCCATCCCTTTAGGCATCTCTGCTTTCAGCTTCCTGGCACCCCCTGTGCAGCATCTCAGCCTGTCCCTTCTTTTCCCAAAGGAACCGTTGAAAGAAAAAAACCTCTTCCCCGGGTGGATCCAAACTGCTCCTCATTTTCCATCTCGCTCTTGCTTTGCTTAACGGTGAGAAGGTTTTGCCTTTGCAGAGCTGCTGGCCCGAGTCAGCGGCAGTCCCAAGGCTGACACGCACCCCCAGCCAGATCTGCTCCACAAGCAAACGCCCAACTCACCTGAACCCAGCGCAGCTCTCCCCCAGGCAAGCCCCTCCCGTCCTATCCTTTCCCGTCCCACTGGAGTCCAGGCAGGGAATCCACTGAGTGCCAAAGAGATACAGCAAGAGTTAAGGCAGAGATTACCCTCTCTCCTCCTCCTGTCCCACCCCTTCCACCAGCTCCCCCCACCAAATTATCGCCCGGCTCACGTGTGGGTGGTGGGACGTAGGGAAGGGAGGTGCATCAGGGCAGAAGAACTTTCTCCCCTATTCCCTTACAACATGCGCCTCTCCAGACCTTGAACTGTGGCTCTGAAAAGAAAGCAAGACTAGAAAGCGGCCACAGGCGGGCAGGGTAAAGGCCCAGAATTTGTAAATATCAGCTACAGCAGTCACGGAGTAACTGGAAGCCCTGGAAGCTTTCTTTGCATCCATCAGCGTGCTTTTCCACAGCTTCTCATGACCAACAGAGCAGCAGGCATTCCAGTTGCACCATCTTTCTGGAGATAGTTCAAGCTCTGCTTTTCTCTTTTTTAAACGGTTTTGTTTAATGCTATCACTCTTTTTTTGTCTCTTGCTTTGTCTGCTAACGTGCCTGCCAAATTCCTACTGACCTTTTCACACAGCCATGTGGTCAAACCAGAGCAGCACGCAGGAGGGAAGGTGGGACACATCCAGAGGAGCATTTCTCAGCTCCTTAGTAGGAAACACGGGAGCTCACAAAAGTCCTCGAGGCCACGGTGTGGGGAAAAAGTAGGTTTACCTGCCTGCATGCTCTGTAGAGGTCATTTATAATGGTGTCTCTAGAAATCCTCTGTGGGTGCTAGAAGCCAGTGAATCAGATCCCATTAGAGCACGCTAGATCATCCTGGGACAAATGATGCTGGAGAGATGTGTAAGGGGAATCAACCCTGGACGGAATCTGTCCAGGGTTGATTCCCCTTACGCATCTCTCCAGCATCATTTGTCCCAGGACAAATGACATCCTGACATCCTCAGGATAAACCACTGAGGCCGGGTCGGGAGGCAGTAAGGGAAAACATCTCCATTTCCCTGGGCCTGTTTCTGGGATTAAACTTTCCAAGCATGCAATTTTCAAAGCTCCTGGGCTTTCACCCACCGCACGGGGCTGGTTGAGTGGATTGGTGGCATACCCAAAGAAATAGAGTCTGATTCTTCCCTTGTGAGATCTGGCATCAACATCAGATGGAACAGGCTCCGTCTCCTGCCGTTTAGGGGCTGTCTCCAAAGTCCTGGATATCTCAGAGCAAGGTGAAGAGCACGTGCTGGCTCTGCATTGCCTCTGACCCTGCTTGTGGAGGACAGTGCCACTGCCTGTGGCGTCACGGAGGACTGGCATGACCCAGCACAACTGAGGAAACAGTGCAACAGAGGTTATCCAGATATGAAAAGGGGACTGAGATAAGCCTAGGTAAGCAGAGCTGACCTAAAAACTTGATTTATCCATACTGAAGTGTTTCACGGGAACATGGCAGGGGTTTTGCAAAGCTGTAGATGGGAAATGACCTGTGACATTAAGGTAAAACGAGAAGAAAGTCAACCTAAATGAAAACTTTATCCAGCAATGTGTGAAAATCATTCTCCAGGAGGGAAAGAAAAGGCTATTTCTGTTTGCCAGCCCAGAACGTACCAGAAGCTACAGTCAGGCTTCAGAGTTTCCCAGCAGGATTTTTAAACAGGGTTTTTAAATCCTGCTACGGGCAGGGGCACATTTATCTCACCACACCAGCTTCCACGTGAGGGATTTCACTGGTGTGATGACCCAGAGTGAAAAGCAAAATCCACGTTGTGAGCAGCTCAGCTGGTGGGGTGCAGACTGTGCTCAGTCCCTCCCAGGAGAGGACATGGAAATGGATGATGCACTCCCTGACCAGCAGCTGCCGCCTTTGCTGGCAGAGCTAGCCCTGAGCAGGTCCTCTGGGCTGAGCAGCAGTGTAGGCAGGACAGGGCTGCTAAAGGATGTGACATCTGACTGCAGATCACCCCACAATGTGTCCTCCTCCCTAAGTGTGGATGAGGCTGCTATTAAACACTCATCCTCAAAGGGGAAGCACTGCTTGCAATAAATCCTAGAAATGTCCCAAGCATTTGGATCCAAGGGTGCACGGGAGAACTGGGAAAGCACTGCTGTCCAACCACACAGAGGTGCCCACTCCCTCTGCAGTTGCCAGCTTCCAACTCCTCTCATGAGGGAAGAACTCCCTTTGAAAGGATCAGATTCCCTCAATCTGCCAGGCTCGGGGCAGCTGGAGACCAGGACTCAGCCTTTGCCCCGAAAGACGGCTGACCCCAAGCTCAGATCTGTCCTGCGCCTCCTCAGAGGTGTCCTCCTCCCCACCCTGCTCACCACCTGCCAGCTGGCAGTACCCTCTTGCCCCTCCTTTTACCATTTCTTTTCTCAGAACTGCCTTTTCCCATCATCCTGGCTGTCCCCACCCTTTCCTCCCTTTCAGCCAGCTCTGACATGCCTGCTGAAGAGCCAGCCCAGAGGAGCAGGCTGCCAACCTCGGCCCACGCCAGGGCCCTGCTCCCTGCCAGCAGCGAGTCCTGGGCTCCTGAGCCAATAAGACACAAGGCTTCCAGCCAAAACAAGTCAAATCTCACCCTAGCCCAGATTTTGGGAGAGGTCTGTCAGCGTGACACCTACGGGTGAATCCAAACTGCGCTTTACCGACCTTCGAGGCTGTGGAGGCAGCTGTTGGGCACAGCAGAGCCTGCAGCCCTGGCCGCCCCTCGCCGAGCCACCTGCAGGAGAAACCACTGCTGCCCTCGTTTGTCCAGCCTAATCCCATCTTTTAACAATATAGGAGAAATGCTGATTGCCCCGTGGGCACAACGCTGCTGCTTCTTCGGCTGAGAACATGCCTTGCTGACTGAACACTATGTTTGCAGGGGATTTTTTTTCCCCCAGGCATTGATATAATTTATTTTTCATGTTTATGGCTAATTTCTGCTTGAGTAAGCCTGTGACTTCAGACAACGGTTTCACTGTAACTAATCACAAGTGAACATAACCAAAGCAACGAGAGCTAATGAGGCCCCGCAGAACCCTGACGGGCTCCAGCAGCCACAGCACTGCTCCTGTGCTGGGCTCCCAGGGAGGAGGAGGAGGCTGCCAGGAGTCTTTATCTGTGAAAGTACAGCCAGGGTGAGACATCCCCTGTTTCACAGCATCCCTGGTAGGCGAGAGGATGAGGCCTAGGAGGCCAGAGTCAGCAATAAAGGCGGTCAGGAGGGAGGGCTGGCAATGCTGGGGAGACATCTGCAGCCTGTCAGACTCCCTGAGCCGCTCGGCAACGCTCGCAGACCAAGGGGATCGCAGAGCAAAGGCAGGCAGAGGACACATGGGGATGAATGCGCCTGTTTGCTCCTGCTTTCCCCTCCCTGCTCCCCTCGGGGCAGCCGAGCCTGGCGCTGTGGGACATGTGACAGCAAACACCTCCGATGCACGGGGCACAAAGGACAAGGTCAGATGGAGACACAGAGATGGAGGCGCCTGTTGCTGCTGCCCCCCCGGAGGTGTTGCAACTCCGGGCAGCTCAGATGGAGCCAGGGGTGACAAAACCACGGGTAACTCCTTGAAAGTAACAGCTCCTGCAGGGCTCCCCCACACACGCTTCCCTTATCTGCGCCACGCAGATGCCCCTCCTGCTAAACCACGCTAGCGCACACGGGCTCGTTCACACCCGCCTCTAGGACACACTTGGCAGATGATTCGGGGCTCTCTCCGCTTCACAGGATTACGTATCCCACCAGCTGATGGGATTTTACTCCGCTCTCTCCATTTATGCAGCACGGCATCCAACACGTCCGCTTTTCTCGTCAGCCAAACGTGTAACACGACTCATCATTAGGCAGTAATTGTGGAAAAGTGCCTCGGAGTTAGCACTAAAGGCAGGAGGAAAAAAGACCTTCCCCAAAACAAAATCTGGGATGCTCTCCGTGACGTCCTCGTCCATGGGTTTGTCCCTGAGATATGAAGTGTCTCCCCTTGCCCTATGTGAGCATCTCCATCCATGGACAAGGAAAGCTGAGTTTTCTCCCCAGGAACCACTGACACAAAAAGGGAAAAGCAGAGCCTGGACAGATGGATGGACAGGTCATCCTTTCTAAGCACCAATGACCTGGGGCAGAATCTCAGGGACTTTAGGTGAACTTCTCATCTAAAAAACAAAACAAAAAAACCCAAAAAAAAACCACCCCAAAAAACCCCCCAAAAACCCAAAAAAGTTCCAAACAAAATAAAAATCAAACAGAAAAAAAAAATTTCTAAACCAACCAAACAAAACTGAAAAACCACAATCACCACCCCAAAACCATCCACCAAAAAAAAAAAAAAAAAAAGGCTATTTAATGCCTGTCATTCAGTAAAGTAATGGGATGAATTCTCAGGCTAATTGGTAAGTTTTGGATTCTGAAAGTGGGGAATACCCAATGACGACACACCTCTTGTCTAAAGGGAGATCAGCGCCTCCTCAGCTGGCAAAAGTATGGTGCAAATTCCACAGACTGCAAGGCTCATCTTGGATGCAATGAAAATCCCTTTCACCATATTCCAAATCATAAACAATCACCATATGCTGAAATCGCCACAATCCGAATTTCACCAAAAATTCCTTTTAAACATGGAGTCTTAAAAGTGCTGTGAAAATATCATGTCTTTTGAATTGAATATCATGTATTTGAAATTTTGAATAAATTAATTTCAAACTTAGTCCATCAACCTTTTCAGTGAGCAAGATAGAATAAATTTGATTCATATTTCAAGCCAGGCGTCATCAAGTCTAATACTTTGCTTAAAATCATGTCAGAAACAAGACACATTTAAGAGTATTCAGCAAAACCTTTGGTTCTCTTGCTTATCTGACCTACCTAGCTCATCCAAAGCTTTGCAGCAAATTGGGTCATGGAAGAACACAGGCTTTGGGAGATTTCCTGGCTCATATATAACCAGATCAATAAACCACATGTCCAATTCACTGGACACCAGTCTATTTTGAAACAAAGCAAGTCACAAGCCTTTCAGCAAACTCACACTTTGCCTACATGCAGCCAAGCAGACTTTTACATCAGCCAGATTTTAGAGATAGCTGCAGACGATTACTGTTTTCTATTATGGTTAAAATATCTTCCCAGCGGGACAAACCTCTTATAGATATTACTGGAAAACGAAAGTATAATTTTGTTTAAGGTTAAAATTACACTAATAAAAATATATCTTGCTAAAGCTTCTGTATTGAACTCAAATCTCTCATTTCTAGAAGTAATTGTTACCAGGCAATTCTGTATCCAAGTGGCAGGGCAGCCGGTTGGCTCCGTCTTCCATCACGCTGTGGGTCTCTTCCAAAAGGGGTTTTCCCTGGATTTCTGTTCTTTACTACCCTCAGCTCACGCACGAGGGCCATGAAGCACAGCGGTAGCAGTGGGATCTGAAACTCGGAGGCTTTGAGGCTGCCCATGAAAATTGTGGCAACCAGCCGAGCTCCCAATGTCCCGCGTTCTCCAGAGGCAGGGAGGGAAGCATGCAGAAACTTTTGAAATTTTGATGTGGGAGGTGCAGATCTACCGAGGAGACAACCCATGGCTGTACATGCAGCCTCAGTAAAAGGAACCCATCCACCTCACAGTCCCTGGGGAAAAAAAGGGTGGGAAAAGGGAAGGCAGGCTGGCATTGAGATGAGGTTTCCACAGCCAGGCTGGAAGAGGGCCCGGAGGGCACCTGCAGGTTAAATCTGCACCGTCACAGCGGCTCCCACAGAAAATCCCCTCAGCCTCACAGCCTCCACGAGCAAAAGTCCGTAACTCCTTTCCACGTAGGCCTGTGTCCCACCTCAGGTTCTCGGGCCACAAAAAACACCGAGCTTAGGGGAAACCAAGCCCAGGAAAACCAAACTCGGGAACTCGTCATTGCCTAGAGGACTAAATCCATTCGTGCCACAGCTGGGGGCACCGTTCTGAGATCACCGTTCTCTGTGGGAGGCAGATGTCCTCAGAGAAATCCTCCGCGGGGAACCGGGGCGGAAGGGAGGGGAGGGTGGCCGGGTCACCGGAGCCCCGGGTCCCTCAGCCGGGCGCCGCCGCCCCGCCCGCCCGCCGGGACCCCTTCCCGCGCCACGGCTGAGGGCCTGGGGCCACCTTGTGGCTAATGGCGCGGATTGCGCTAATTCGCTTTAATTTGCTTTAATTCTCGTCTTCCTCTGCCCGCGGCTGCAGAAGCCTTGGCCGTAGCATGGTGCCCACCAGTATACTTGTGTGTTTCAGAAGGCCGAGCGCCTCCGGCTGCTGGCTCAGCTCTGCCCAGGCTCCAGCTGCCTCAGGGTTTCCTGGGAGCCATCCAGCTTCCCAGGGTTACGTGTCCTCTGGCTGCCCTCCTCGGATGCTGGGGCTACAGCACTCAAGACACAAGCTCTTTGAGTTTTATTTCTTTTACCCAAACAGCCTGGAAACTAGGGGCCCTGTTTGTTGACACAACATGCGGATTCCGTTTCCACCACTCAGCCCTTCTTCCAGGGAAACCAAAATGACTGGTGCAGAGCACCTGGAAGGCAGTCAACATGGAAAAAGACAGAGACCTGCAGAGGCAAGGGAGAGCTTCCCATGACCCCTCACTCGCAAGAAGAAAACACAAATCCACACGTTCCTCTCAGAGCCGAGGAACAGCCCAGTGACTCACCAGACAGGTGTCTGAGAGCTGGCAGTGGATTCCAGCAGAAGGGGGCATTGCACTCTTCACCAGGGTACCCCAGGGCTACCACTTAGAGGAGCCTCTGAACCACTGTTCCCTATGTTCCTTCCTTCCCTAACTAAGCTTCCTCTCCTCTGGCCCCCTTCCCATATCACTGTCCCAGTGCAACAGAGATCCAGGACCTGGATGCTCAGCTCAGCTCGGCTGACACACGTCTCACCTAACTTGTTGGCAAGGAGAGCCAGTGGGACAAAATAGAGACAGAACAGATCTAGTCAGGAAAAACACGTAGATTTAATGGAATGAATGGAGAAGCTCCCAAAGTCCACACTGGAGCCACAGCTCTGAGACTCTGATACTCTTTACTCCAGGGTCAGTCCTTCCTTTCTGCCCACCAGAAGCCTGGGGATGCTCAGGAACACTGGTGCTTGATGTGCCCCTTCAGAGCTCTCTCCAGGGAGAGAATTAAGGTGCATTGCTAACTCCACACAGACCATCTCCATGGCAGCCTCTTCTTCAGCCTTTCAAATCTTCCAGAGAAGGGAGCTCAGCCAGAAACCCCTCTCTTCTTGGTGAGCGAAGAATCCTTGTGTTATCCAACAGGTGGCAAAGGCCATAAAGAAACCATCTGGGGGGGAGGGAGGGAGAGCCACACTGGTCCTAGCAATGAGATTCAAGCTCTGTCAGCATCAGGAGGCCAGCTCTGGTGGAGGGAAGGGGCTGTTCTGTGCCCAGCCTGGAAGGCAAGTCCTCAAGTGGGCAGGTGAGTTGACGGAACCTCTGGAAGGCAAAGACAGGCACTAAACACAGCTGCAAGGACAAAAAGTGATCCAGGCCCTCCCCTACCAGTCATGGGTTTCATTCAGCCAGCCAGGCCCAGCTGCAGATCGAGTTCCTAAATGCCAGAGATGTCCAAAATAAGGATAGTCAGTACTTCAGAAGCTGAGGGGATAAACTTATCTTCCATCCACTCGTCCCAAGGCAAGCGCTGAGCATATGAGATACCTAACACTGGGATAATAGAGGAAAGCTCTGTCCTCCATTTGCTCCAGGCCAGGGCAGAAAACAGTCCGAAGGAAGGTTGGTGACCAAGTGCCTCCAGGTCATGCCCTCCATCAGCACAGAGCATGTGCACACAGGATTGGCTTCAACTGGGACAAGTTCATGAGGGGTTACTCTCACACCACATCATGCTGTGCAGCCTTGCCATGCCCCTGCAGCTGTTCCCACTCCTCCCTGTCTGTGCTGGACACAGGGGTCAGGGGCCCATTGCTGTCACAATCTATTCTTGGACACTTGCAAGAAGCAGAGAATGAGAGGGATCCTGGGGGTACAGGAATGTTTGTGAAACCTCACCCTGAAATCACGAGCTGTGTCAGGGATGGGATGCTCATCTGGAGCAAGGCTTGGTCTTCTAGCTCCCTGCCCCTCCAGTGTATTACAGGGCAACCAGCAATGCACCTCTCTGGAAGCATGACAGACCCAGAGCACTAAGACTGACCTAGTCTCCAAATTCCCTGTGATTCCCTCCATTCCAACTCTATGGCCTCAACACAGACTGATGACCTCAGCTGACCATAATGCTCAGGGAATCTGGAGCTTTCTCAGAGCAAGTCCTCAAGCCTCAGCTAAGGGCAGCATGGAGATCATCTTTATCCTCTCCATCTAGCAGCCTTTTTCCTGGTGGTACTTGCAAAAAGACAGAAGAAATGGAAAAAGGGTACCATGAGGCAGCAACCAGCTTGGAGCAGCCCTCCAGCAAGGCAGAACTTTAAAAAACCAGGTCTGTTACAGCAAGTAACACATTTAATTGATTTATTCAGGGCTCCTTGCTAATCAACCTGCAACACACAAATTATTCTGTTGCAGGGCTGGAGTTCAACACAGAAGCACAGCCCACGCCCTGATCCCAGTGCCCCAACCTCACCTCTCTGAGGGAGCCTTTGATGGTGGAGAGTTTGTAGACAATCCAGAGGGGGATGCACACCATGGAGGAGAGGGCCAGCAGCCAGCCCAGGGTGTCTCCCCACCACGGGTACACATACTTCTTGTTGTACGTCAACGGGGTGTATTTGATCAAAGAAAACAGGAAGGTTGCCTGGCAAGGAGGAAAGATAGCAGGAAAAGAAGAGAAAGCAAGTCAACATCATGAGCAAAGAGAGGTTTTTCTGGGAAGTATACGTCTGCACAGAGACTCATGGTAAAAAGGAGCACCTCAGGGCAGCAACAGAGGAGACATCCATTAAACGGGGTTTGCTGGGACAGCCCCTGCAGGCAACACTGGTCATAGCATCAAGGAGCTTGTGCCACCAGCAAACACCTCTGTCACAGCTGAGTCTGTCCCCATTGTGGAGCCCCACACCTGACCCCCAAAGCTACAGGCACAAATAACAAAAGGCCCCCATAGTCCATTCCACACAACCCGCTGTACATATGCACATCCCTCTGTATAGATGTAGGTGTCTGTATCCCCGAGGCACCCAGCTCTGCCCATCTTCCTCCTGTGTGTGCTCACCATGCAAACGGCAGGGGTGATGAAAAGCCAGCAGTATTTGATGATGGGCCACGGCCGGTAGCCGATCATATCTTCAATGTTATCGTAGAAACGCTCAGCACCTGCACAAGAGGGCAAGGATGGGATCCCTCACTGCCACCAGGGAAGGAGGAGAGCAGGGTCTGCGTGTCCAGGGTCCTGCTGCCCTGTTCAGGTGCAATAGCCTCAGCGTAGCCAAGAGGCTCCCTGGGGCAGGGAGCTCCTCAGGAGTGTGGCCAGCTTCTGTCTTTGTCCTGGACTAACTTCCTACCCTCCCCTAAACAGCTCAGTAGGCCAGCAGGGCCAGCCCCTCAGCATCTCCAAGGCTCGGACCTCAGCCCAGCTTTTACCCATACCTGGTGACTGTCAAGACTGAGAGAGGGTTCTCAAAAATGTTTGAATCTCAAGCCCTCTGAACACAGGTTGAGAAAAGATTTTTCACACAGCTCCAATTCCCCAAGGAAGGAGGGTCTCCAAAGCAGGAGCGCAGGGAATATCTGCTAAGCAGATCCCCCAGGGTGTTCCTGTGAGGAATTCCCTGCCAGTTGACTCCATGAGCACCAAAGCAAAGGTTTACATTCTGCCTTGCACTGCAAAGCAATTACCAAGTTGAGCGTTTTGAGAATGAGCCAGACAAGGCTGTGAGAGGCCAGAGCTGTGGACCCCCCCTAGTTGATACTCACCATAGACCCAGGCGATGCAGAGAGTCTCAAAGATGGCCACAAAGAGCAGGCACATGCCACTGGCAGCATAATAATCAAAGAGCTGGAAGACATACATCCCACCCTGGGAAGGCCCAAGTGGGCAGCAAGGTGAGAGAGAGGGGAGAGGGATCAGGCAAAGAGCTAGAGCCAGAGGAGGAAACCAACTCAGTATCTTCCCCAGAGCTGGAGGCATCTCCCTCTCTGGGACAGGGTTTCAGCCTACAGAAAAGGCACACACCGTGTGCCCCAGGCCTGACAGAGACCTGCAGCCACCCTGCTGCTCTCAGGAGTCTCTGCCCTTCATTTCAATGCAGGGCAGCACAGCAGATGCCAGAGATGATGGGGATGTTTTAGGAGAAGCCAAAACCTAGGCAGCTCTGGTAACTGGAAGTGAGGATGGAAACCCCCTTTAAGGTATGCAATCCATCTGACTCCATAAAATCCCAATTTGCAGAGGGAAATAAGTACATGCAGCCTGTCTGTTTCACTGCCCACACCTGCAGGGCTGCCTACAAAACAGGCTCGTGGGTAAGACCAAGCACCACGTTGCATGTACAACATCAGAGACAGCTTTTCCAGAAGTTTTGCCCAAATGAAAACAAAGTGCCAAGAGCATTCTGGCAGCATCAATCTACACACACATTTTGCTAGGCAGAGTTAAGTTTTAAACAAGAACAGTTTAGCTCCCAGGCAATTAATCACAGGGATAATACAGAGAATATCAGTATAATAAATAAGGGGTACACTCAGGCCTGACAATTTTTCTTACAGCAAATGTTCCTGTAGCTCCATTCAGGAAGAAAGGGAAGGATAAGGGCACTCCCCTTCACATGCAACAGGCTACAGCTGTAAAGGTTTGGTCTGTGTCAAGATAAATTTATGAGCAAAACATAGGCTGTCCACAGCTCCAGCTATCTGTCTTGGCAGGAGAAGTATCAGGATGTGACTGGCGCAAGGGGTAAGGGCTGGAAGGGAGAACACAAAAGGCATGAGAAGGGCAGGGAAGCCTCCTCCAAGCCCAGGGCAGCAGGATGGGACTCAGCAGCAAGCTGTCGGCTTCAGCACAGACCTCACCACCCAGCAGATCCCACTCCGTCCCGTCAGGCACCACACACATGGTCTGAGCCCAAAATACCTCTGTGAGCATCACCAGGCCAACCAGATAGGAGAGAATGGAGACGAGCAGGATGAGGGTCTCGCGGCGGTTCTTCTTGCGGAAGATGGTGGGGTACATGTCCACGAGAGCTGTCACAAGACTCTCCACGCAGACAAACTGCAAAAAGCAGAGATCCCGCCTCCGTCAGCCCATCCTGACCAGCTCCCCAGGCCCACTGGCTCTCCCTCGGCCAAGCTGAAGCCTGTCCTGAAGGGACAGTGGCTTTTGTCTGTTCCTGCAGCTTTACCTGGCTGTCCAGTCCCAGCAAAACAACCATCAGGAAGAAGAAGCACGCCCAGAGCGGGGAGAAGGGCAGCATGACCACAGCCCGAGGGTAGGCGATGAATGCCAGGCCAGGCCCTGCAGGGAGAAGGGCTTTCAGAGCAATGGCATGGCAGTGGCAGCAGCACAGCACAGCTGCTTCACACCTGCCTGAGGCAGCCACCCAGCCAAGGCACAGCTTGTGGCCATGCAGCCTCTCACTCCAGAAATACTCGTGCTTGTGTATGAAACTCAGGCTCCTGGAGCAGTGAAGGAGAAGCAAGAAGGGAGGGAAGGGGACACAGCAGCCTCTGGCTGCTTCACTTTTGCAAGGACGGGGAGCCAGGGGAAGCCTCAGAGCCAAGGGGACCCAGCACAAGCCTGGGCATGATGCCATGCAGTCACCTCAGCACCCTCTCCACAAGGGATAGCAGCTGCCTAACCCCAGCCCTCACCCTTAGAGGCAGCTCTTATTAGGCTCAAAGCACAGCTACTGCATCTCAATACCTCATGAGTGTGCACTCATTTCTCGCTGCTTTTTGGAAGCAGAGACCAAAGGATGGGAAACTGCAGCTGCAGGCATCCCCCGGTCGCTGGGGGCTCAAGCGGCAGCACCTCCACAGCCCAGTCCCACCAGGAGCTCCCTCCACTCACCTGACTCGGCCACCTCGGCGATGGGCACACCCTGCTCCTCTGCCATGAAGCCCAGGATGGAGAAGATGGCAAAGCCAGCCACAAAGCTGGTGCCGCTGTTGAGGAAGCACAGGGCCACACAGTCCCTGGGAAAAGGGGGCAAAGCATCAGCCAGGTATGACCCACACTCCAGGGCAGCACCTGCTTTTCTGCCCCAGCCACTGTGTCTCTCCCAGCACACCTGCAGCTTGACTCAGCACCAGAAAAGATGGCCCAGGCTGGACAACACAGCAGGACTCCCCCAAGGGAAGCCTTGTCCAAGGACAGCATAAAGATGCATTGCTCTCCTAAGCTACTTGCTTGTGAGATAGTCTTGTCTTCCCACACATCTAAATGCCAGGGGTTTTTTCTGGTTTTTTCCTCTCTCTCCCCTGGTCCCTTCTGTGGCAGCATGTAACGGTTTATTTTTGTCTGAGAAGAGAATGTGGTTTTTTCCTTAATAGATTTCTCAGACCAGTTACAATCTTCTGGGTTCTCAGCACTACTAGGTATCTCCTGGTCTTTGCATTATGGGATAAAGATAATCACAGCCATCCAATTTATTTTCTCTGATCTATTCCCTTTTGTCTCTGTTTCATCTCATTCTCATCCATCAACACTTTAAACCGAACATCTCTTATCTATCCAATTTCTTTTCACGCTCGAGTCTCCCTAGTCCTCTTGTGATTGCAACCCTGGGGACAACAATAACATTTGCAGCATCGTTCTGAGATATTCTGAACCAAACTGAATGCACCCCTTCTGGCATTTCATGGCCTGCTCTGACTTTATTAAATGCTGCTCTGCAAATCCAGTGTGATTTTTCTGTCTCAGTCTTCAGTTAGCATTTCTAGGGCTTCATGCTCCTGCTTGCATGTTAACTAGGTCAGAGCCCCTGCATCATACAAATTCAAATTATTCCTTCCAAAGCACAGCCCTTTGCATTGTCAAGGACTGCACAGCTCCCCGTACCATTGCTCTGCCTTTGCATTTGGTTTCTAAGGCCCAATGAATCTCCCAGCTGGAAAGGAAGGCCACCAATCCCAGCTACTCCATGGGAAGCCCAAGCCAGAACCTCGTTTCTCCAGTTGCTATAAAGTGCCTCCTCTCCACTCAAATTATATTCTCAGTAATTTGATACAAATTCTCACATGTTCCAAATAGTTCCTTGTCCTTCCTGGTGTTTCTCTCTCTTTCCCCTGGATGTATCCATGACAGATCAAACCCTGCTTGGAAAGGCATGGGCTGGAAGGTGTTCTCCCATTCTCTGGAAGGTGGGAAGGGGTGTCATGGTAGAGAGTAAAATGAGGGGATGGCCAGATCAAAGAGATCTCTGCAGATATACACCTGAAAGGGAACCAGGAAGACCTGAAGAATTCCCTTGCTGTGACAAGAAGCAAGAAATGATCAGTACTGCTTGATCCCATCTTGGACCCCAGCCATATGAACAATGGTTTCTACTGCCCACATCCTTTTCCGGGTCATCAAAGGTTACACCTGTCCTGGTATAATGAAGTGGGCCACCATGCTGATGTCCCTCTCCCCTGCTAAATCCTGCTTCTGTCTTCTTATCCAAAACTAAGCCTGTAGAACACAGGACTGACTCCTTAAAACTGGGTCCGTGTCTGGGAAAGGCTAGTCCAAGGTTTGACACCAAAACTAAGACCAGAGCTCCCAGAAAAGCCAAACAGCATCTAGGGTAAAAGCACAGCACCGTGTGCACACAGAGATCTCTCCCCTTCCTACAGCAATTCCCACCCACAGTTTCAGCAGGTCTTTACAACCCTGTTGCTGAGCAGCCCCTGTCATCATCTCCATATTACATATTAGACTGGGGATGCAAAGTGCTAGGTTCCAAGGACATGTTGAAGGCCAGAAGCAGATCCATTATCTCTTCTCTTCCTCCAGCTTTTTCTCTCAAAACTGAATGTGGGAGAAAGGAGATGAAAAGAAAGCCCAGCTGTTGTTGGAGAGGCAGCCCTGCAGCAGGAACAAACTCCTAAAGTGAAGAAAGATACTGAGCAATGATCATGTAAGCCAGTGGTGTGCCTGGACCTTTGATGGCAACAACTAAAATTTTGAATTTAAAAGATGGGGGGAGAAGTCAGTGCCAGGGGCAGCCCCATCAGCAGAGAAAGTGTGGGAAGAGAGGTGGCCTCTTCTCACACAAGCCTTTTAAACCTGGAGATGAATACACCTACAGCAAAATGAGTTTATTTTCACCGGACCACTTCAACTCAGCAGCCTCATTCTATTTGGCAACCTGCTCCATTTCTGTTCCTGCAGGCCAGCGTGTTATAAACAGAAGTCACATCTGCAGGCTCATATGTAAGCACAGATAGCACACAGGAACCCAGAGCTCCGACAGCTGTGCCAGTCACTGGGTCCCAATGAAGCAGAGGAGGATAAATCACAAGGTGAAAGGACTCCAGCCATTAGATTTCAGTTCTGCTTCCCCTGCGGCTGCTCATGCACCCATCTAATAAGGGAGGTTGTAGTGTGGGCTGGGGTCACAAAGCTAGTGAAGAGGACCTAACTTTGCAGAGTGTGGAAGAGGGGACAGACAGACAAAGCACAGAGAACTGGATCTGGGGGAGGAAACACCTGGAAAGAGTTTTCCTATGCCTTGAGTAGAAAGAGAAATCATGTCACTTCCAAAGGCCAGCAGCCTCCAGCAGATCCCTGATGTTCAGGGAGGGGAAGGCTCGAGGCAGCAGTTACCTGTAGCAGTTGTTATGGTATTTGTTATAGCTGCCCAGAGCCGTCAGGCATCCCAGACAAATTGCATACGAAAAGAAGATTTGAGTGCCTGCATCCATCCAGACCTGCAAGGGAGATGCAAACATAGGTAAGAAGACAAGGCCAGCACAGACACTGCACAGATGGGAGGAGGCAGAGCCCAAAGGCTGCTACGGGGATCAGAAGCCAGCAGGACTCTACATTGATGCAAGCCTTTCCTAGAGGCAGGTTGTACAGTACCAGGAATTGCAGTGTTCAGTGAGGCACCCAGGGGGGCTAGGAGTGCCAAAGGGAAGGGATACATCAGGAGCCTCATCCATGCAAATCACATCTAGCTCTTCATCACCACCTCTTTCTTTCTTTCTCTGACAAAACTGTGACACTCCAGAGCCCTCCTGCAAGAGAGACCAGATGAACACTTTCCACGAGAGCTGAAGGAGCCCTCTGCCACCAGAGGAAGGGTACTTGATTTGGGCAAGCCCAGTCTCCCCCTGGCCACTGCAGGTACATACAGCTTGTGGTGGTGGCCCTTCCCTCCAAGACCTAATGTAAAGACTCCAAAACTTAAAAGAAATGCAACTGGGGAGGAATACTAGAAGTAAACAGAGTTGATTGCAAAAGACAGCTCCTAAAAGAACGTACAGGAATGCTGTTATTCCCATGAGGCCCTTTGCTCTCACTGTCAATAACACATCCCAGGGCTCGAAGGCTGACATTTGTCAATGCCAAATTTCATCTCAAAGCCTAGCTGTGTGCAGTCACCAATTCAGGCACTGTCACTGCCTTCTGCAGACAGCAGCAAAAGCAGGAACCAACGGTGAGGAATGAAGCAATGACAAAGATTATTAAATAAACCTCTGTTCTCTGAGATCTTTTTTTTTCCTAGGGGTTTTATAAAACAGAGATAAGACAATCATCCAACAATGCTGAAGGGTAGCCACGTTCTCAAGACAAAAGAAAAGCAGAAAATGTTTTGCTGGGACAACTTTATGAGAAAAGTCTCCATTTGACTACAGTCTCCTCTCCTGGAGTGGCAGTGCCAGTAAGCCCTCAGGCAAACGCCAGCCTTGCCCCAGAGCCCCTCTGAGAAGAACAGGAGCCAATGGAAAGCACCACAGTGCTTTCCACGGGTTCTGAGGCCTTCAAGTCACAGCTGTATCACAGCCAAGGCCTCATGTCCTGAGGCAATGGTCAGCTGGGCAGCACCTGCCCAACCACCCCCGTTGCTCAGGCCACCCTTATCAATGCAGGGTTCTGCCTTTCCTTTCTTGTACTGGCCGAAGTACAGTCATGTGATGAGAGCTTTTGTTTTATATTTACTTCTTCTCCTTCCCGGGCTGATGTGCCTTATGAAGGCATGTTACAATCCCATTAGCTGCCATTTTTCCAGAAGACATTCTGGATTTAGCTCAAGGCACAGATGAGCAGAATAAATCTGATGCTGCTGCAAACCCCAGCAGGGAGAGAAGGCGAAGTGCTGCTAGGGCTAGGCTTGGCAAAACTGCTCTCCCTGACTGTTCTGCAAGCCACTTGTCTAATATTCAACTCCACAACCTTCACTTCAGTCCATGGAAACGCTGGACTTCAGGTTTCATATCAAACAGGGAGTGAAATAAAATCTCTGATTTGTAGAATGGAAAGGGATAGGTGATGAGATGGGACTGGAACAGCTAATTTGAGGCATTGGGAAGTCAAGGAAGTAATTGACCTCAGTGTATTTTACTCTTCTTGGAGATGAATGGGAAGATGGGTTTAGAGAGCAAGGCATTAATTTTTTCAGTTCAAAAACATTAGAAAAAGATCAAAGCTCTTTTTAAAATTGATTCCTAAAGCTTCAGTGGGCTCATGAGCAGTAAGGGCACAGCTTTCTTTTTTTTGCAGTTACATTTTAGGCACAACAAGGCATTAAGGTGAGCTGGACCAGCAGACACCTTTGCATCAACAATTTCAACATTTTTGTACAGACTGGGATCAAATGCTTTGTTAGGTTTGCTTTTTATTTTGCTGTTCATTGTCAGAGGTCTTGTTTTCCATCAAATTTGAGCTCTAAACACACCCTCTCATGGGGTTTCTAACCTCTTGTAGCTTAATTTGTCAAGATAACAAGACTTTTGCCATTAAACTGCCTATTCCACTCTTGTCATAACATTAGACTCAGTTGATGCTTTTCAACCAGATTTAACAGTTGTCAGAAACCTCAGGGATATCAACTACCTATGAATTGCACAACAGTTAGGGAATGGGAAAAAGACAGGAACTCAGGGTCCCCACTGAGCAGAAAGCTACAGGGGAGAAGAGTCAACCAGTGTTAAATATCACATAAATCACACAAGCAAAGGAGAAATACCCCTAAGGCAGGAAAAGAACTGGTGCTTTACCAGCCACGGTGGAAGCCAAATATCAAGAGGCCAAGCTTCATTAGCTCTGTGGCTTATGACGTGGCTCATTTCTAAAATCCAGTGATAACCCTGACTGTGTAGCAGAGAGCAGCACGGGGTCTGCGGGCTCCCCACTTCACTGCCTGCTCTGCCCAGTGCACACCTGGATGGCTGGGAGTCAGCTCCAAAGGAATATCCTTAGGGAATACAGGGCCTGCCTTAGCATATGCTCCCGTTTGAACCAAGGCAGCCTGTGGCTGAAACTGTAAATAAAGCTAAGCTTGACTTGCAGAGCTTATGATCCTACTTAGCATGGCTGTGAACACCAGCTCAGGCTGCCTGCACGTTATTTCACCCATTAAAAGGTTACTGCAGCTCTTGGGCCAGAGACAAGAGACATCTACAAACCTTCCCAATTCCTTTGCAATTCCCAAATTGCTTGGGGGGATCGAAGGACCGCCACAGATCTGATGCCATGTGTGCTCCTGACCCACTGGTGATGGGGACAGCAATTCCCAGGACTGTGGGGTCACTGGGAGCAGAAGGGGTCCAGCCTCCTCCAGCCTCTCACCTGCAACACCACTGCCCATCCAGCTCCACAGGGCTCATGGGGGCTACACGGACTACTCACTTCAGCAAACAGCAACTCAAACCTTTCCTCTCCAGCCTGCTGCCTGGGCTCACTTCTCTCCCTGTAGTGACTCAGAGAAATGGTTTTTTCCAGCTGTTCTCAGACCACTCTGACTAAAATGCCTCACAGGGTCAGGGAGGACTCTCTTTCCACTGCAGATAAAAACAGCCTGCTTTTCTCTGGCCTCTGCTCCCAAAGAGACAGGTAAAGTTTATCCTGTTCAGATTTCACTGGCATATTGGTAGCAGGGGTATTTTGATTTAATTATTGTCTGCATTTTTCTAAGCCATCCAGTTTACTTAATTCATAACTCAATTTCTTTGAACGTGTTGTTTGCTCCAGTCTGCAATAGCCTCCTACTCTGTTTTTAGCCAAAACCTTTACACCTGAGCCGCAGTTATCCAAGATGGTTATGGCCATTCTTTCGCCCCTTCATTTTCTCAGCAATATTCACTTTATTACATGTACTGGAATTTAATAGCTCCCACTTCTGAAACAGAGCCTTCCTTAGGAAGTTCTCAAAGCACTCACAAATAACAGAAAGACCACTTTTGAGCAAAACGTTATTGAGCCCCGGTGGAGGCCATACATCAAATACCGGCGGCGTGCTGAGAAGCACCGAGCTGTCCCCATCAGCAAGCAGAGACGGCGCAGCACGGAGTGGGAACACGCTGTGTGGAGGTCACGCTTGGTGTAATTGCATAGCAGAGAGCAAAAACCAGCCAAGTCTCGAGCTACAGCTCAAGCAGCATTTCTTTTGCTCACGACATCGTGGCTTACGAGCCAGCCTGTGGCGCTGGCGCTTGCCCACCAGCCACCCACTGCAGCACACAAACACATCCCTGCCTTAGGAAGGGAGACGGTGCCTCCTGAGGTGTGACTGCAAGACTCCCAGGGCACGATTTCCAGACGACTGGCGTTTCCCTTCGCTCAGGACCGGCCCAAGATGCAGCCAGTGTCCCACAGGGCCGCACAGCACGGAGCTGGGGCCCTGCTGCACAGCCCAGGCCAACGCTTTCCCCCATCCCCACTCATCCCAGCAGAGAGGAGACAGGGAACGGGTCACTGACATTTGCAAAGTGTTCCTGTTCCGTCTGCCCGGCCAACACCCAGCCAAGCATCATGTTCCCTACCCTGAGCCACATCTGCTTGGAAAACACCCCT
Organism: Regulus satrapa; assembly: GCA_013396955.1. NCBI lineage: Eukaryota > Metazoa > Chordata > Aves > Passeriformes > Regulidae > Regulus > Regulus satrapa. The sequence goes on from VWZN01016110.1 coordinate 292,543, forward strand.
CGGGAGGGAGGAACGGGGGGCTTTGTTCCCCTATTAATCTCCCTGTGCCAGCACTCGAGGTGCCCGGAACGCCCTGCCTGCGAACCTCACGTTATCCCCACACCTCAGGACACCTGGGGACCTGCAAGGACATTTCGCACCCAGGAGGGCCCTCCCGCCGCTGGGGTCACTTTAAACACCTCAAGAGAACAACCAGATACGGGGCTGGTCCCGGGGGAGGCGAGGAGGGGCGGGCGCCGCTCCCAGGGACGCTCCTCGCTGCTGCTTGCGGACAGACGGACGGACGGACGGACAGCTCTATTCCCTCGTCCCCGCTGTGCCAGCGCTGAGCTCAGGCTCAGCGGGGCTGCACGGCCGGGTCCCGCGGCAGCAGGGCTGCGAGCAGGCACAGGGACGAGGGGGCGGAGGAAGCCGCCTAAGGTAAATACAGCTGCGCTTCGCCCCACGGGGATGCTGCCCCGGCAAGGCGAGGGGAGGATTCCAGCCCCGAGCGTTTCCCGGCGTGCTGCGGGAGCATCCAGCCCTCCCTGCCCGCTGCCTGCCCTCCGTTCCCCGGGCGGAGCGGGAGCCGTGCCCGGCTCGCAGCGCCTCTGCCAGGGCCGGCACAAGCAGGGTCCGCACACGGGCACAGCGGGAGCTCCCCCGCGCCCGCCCTCCCAACGGGAAACTGTGCAAGGGCCTGCTGGGACAACAATAAATGCGGGGAACAAATAATATTTAGGAGGGCTGTGGTCGCCCTCCCCCTCTGGCAGGGAAGCGGCAGCGGGAAGGGCCTGGATTTGGGGCTCTGACCCCTTCCCAGCGTGGCTACAGGGGCCCGTGGTTAACCCAGCAGGTCCCAGCCCTGCAAGACGCACTCGTGCCTCGTCCTCTCTTATCCTCAGCCCAGCGCTGACTGCAGGAGCTGCCCTGGACCGAACCATGACCTCAGCACCCTCCCTCTGCAGCCACAGGCAGGGTGGACAGACCCCTCCCCAGAAAAACTCGGGGCATCTCCTCCCGCATTCCCTTTTCTGTCCTATCTGTTGGGAAGCAAGAGCCATAAGGGAAATCTGCAGGGACAAACACTCCAAAAAATCCATCATGAAGGAAATAGGTGAAAGAAAATGAGAGGGATGTAGGGAAGGCTATTCACAAAGAAATGCACAACTCTGCTGACCATTGGCACCTCCAGTGTTTCCCTGCCCCAGGACTGAGATAAGAGTCCCCAAATTCAGGAGTCTTCAGCACACCTGGGATGGGTGGAAAGCAGCTGATAACAGAAGCTTCTTTCTTTATATAAAGTGCAAGCAAATACAGCATGGTGGGTAATTTTCTGGAAATTTCAAGAGGAAAATAAGAGTGGGAGGCTTTGAGAAACACTTGTTGCTTTTCCAGAGAGACAGAAACCCAGCAGCCTCTGAATATAACTCTTTCTCCATTCTCACTCATTAAATCTAAGGAAATTTAGCTAGGAGACTTGATACCAAAGTTAAAGAAGACTATTTCTTCTCTTTAAAGCAAACCCAAGCACACAAGACAGCCCTTTCTGCATCAAGCCCATCCGATCTCTCTTTATAGCTATCTGTCTAAACAATAGCTAACAGTGATACCAAAGCTTCAACCAACAGAAAGCCTGACAGCACCTGAAAAAAGTTATTTTTATGACAAGTTTTACACACTTAAATCTTAGCTCTACTCTGAATTCCTCTCATCTTCTCACCGGCAGATCCCACTATGCAATCCTCTCCTTTATCACATTCAAATTTCCAGAATTTCTTGCTAAATAAAATAGTCGATAAAACTGATAAATGCAAAGGGTGGAGTGACCAAAAATAGAAATGGAAGATGAACTCAAGACTCTCTGTTGGCCCACACTCTGAAATACACAGGATGCATCTGGAGCACAGCAATGCAGTCAAGGAGTGAGAAAAGACTTTGGGCCTAGTTATGGCTTACATGCAAACATCAGAATATTAAATAATCTACATATTCTTAAAATTACCTATGAGCTTGTTTTTTGGATTTTTTTTTTTGTTTGGGACATGCAGTTCAAAATAGAGGATCTCTTTGGTGGTTGTGCTGTTATCTGCTCATATTTGAGCATAACTGGTCTTCATTATTCAACACCTTGGTTTGGCAGTTCTCTGTATGATCTGATCTACCCATCAAATGCAATTCATTTACCATTTTAATTATAGGCATTTCACAGATTGAGGAAATGAAGATGCAGGAAGATTTAGGGCACTGTAGACTTCACAGCCAGAAGAAACCATCATCAATCAGCTCGACTGAGCTCTCACAGACAGGATTTCCCAGTTCTGTCCAAGGTCACTTGGCAGGTGAAAAGCAATGATTTCCACACACCAGCCTGGTATTCTGACATTTAATCACATCTCAGCTGTTGCTGCTCCCCTGGTAGAATCTGATAAATAATTCATCCCCTCTTTTCACCTAGTTTTTCATATACTTTAGCAGAGCTTTGATTTTGTCCCCTTGTATATTCTTTGCCCTTTGTTTAAACCTCCCCTTGAGATGCCTTCTCATAAGGCTCAGCTTGGAGAGGTTATTTTTAATTTTTTTTTTTTTTTAATTTCCAGAATCCCTTTCCAAGCACTAAAGAACCTTCCATTTTTCCAGGCAGCACAGGATTGCTGGTAAACAATTACAGCTCACTATCCTTTGAGCACAAATCAATTTTTTATAATCAACTTGGTCCCCATGGGCTGGCAGGACTCACACCACAGTGCCTGCACAGACAGGGGGGACACAGCCACACGTGTGGGGCACACTGACCCTTCCCTCTCTGATGGGAAGACACAAGAGAAGACTCAAGCCCTGCTACAGTAGGATGGTTAAAACATGCTAGAGGAAGGAAACCATTGCTGCCAAATCCTGCTTTTTTTTCTCTCAGAAGCAAAGCATTCATTGGGGAATGTGGAGTGGGAAGGGAGAAGCAAGTTTTCCTCCCCTGTTTCAGAGCCATCCTCTTACTTTGAAGGGTTACTCTGCCTTTCTACCAGCATTTTCTAGGCTGGGAGGAAGCAAGCTCTGCTTCTAAAGCACAGACTGCAATTGGAAAAGTTTGCCAGGACAGACCTAATGAGGACTCAGCTAGAACCAACCATGCCACGCCTGAGGTGCCTCCGTTCAGTCCCCTGGCCAGCACAGCCATGGTAACAACAGGACTTCTCCTAAGAGAAGGAGCCCCAATCAAAAATGGTATGGCATTTCAGATGCCTCTTGCACCCCATCAGTGCAAATGGAGACACAATCACAGCAAACACAGACCTGTCCTTACATCCCTCCTGCTCTTCTGCACCTCCCTGTCAAACAATAACCCGTCCCATCCACCTCCTGCCGTGCATCCACCAGCACTTCTGTTCCCATTTGCAAAATTAATAACTGAGGCAGCACCGGTGCTAGACCAGAAAGAGTTAATGGGGTTACCAAGGGTTTTGCTGGCCTATTTTCCAGGCAGGCACCCTTTAATCTCCTTTGGAAACACCTTCACACAAAGGCTGGTACAGCAGCTCAGCTGGAGCCAGGATTTAACGTGGAAGAACTTGTCCCAAAGAGATTAAAAGCAGCAGTCGGGTGCTGACCCTCCTGTCAAACAGGCAGGAATTTCTCACCAGGGATGGGAAGGAGGGGAAGGCAGCTCAGGGACTGCTGCTGCAGCATGCCCTGGCTCCTACATCCATGCACCTGGCATGGAAGATGGAACAAATGTGCCAGGAGCAGGGCTCATCCCCACAAGCTGCCAGCACGGTGCAAAGTGGCGCCCCATGAACTGTCTGGCTGCACAGCAGAGGAGCCTCCCCAGGAAACAGGACGGACAGCTTGCACCACTCATGAGAAAGGATTAAACCCCACTGCCCGGACCCCTGAGCAATTCAGACTCAACTCAGACAGGAAACATGAGGAACAGCACTGGGAGGGCAAGAGAGCAGGAAAACCATCAGAAAACACACCAACATCACAGCTCTGCCTTACGGCCACCGAGGGGGGAAAAGAGGGCTCAGAAAGCAGAGATTGGAAGAAAGAGTAGGAAAACAAAAAGGAGCGAGGGCTGCCAGAGGAATCCATGCAAGCAGAGCTTAGCCATTCATTCCCCCCCCTCCACCTTACCTGAGGGTCCCCAAGGCGACTGATGTCTGGATAAAGGTAAAAGAGGATTCCCTGGGATGCCCCGGGCAAGGAGACTCCCCTGATCAGCAGAACGATCAGCATGACGTATGGGAACGTGGCAGTGAAATAAACCACCTGGGAGGAGCAGGAAGGGACAGGTGTGAGAGAGCAGCAAGGCCAGAGCACACCGTGCCAGCCAGCAGCACAGCACTGACCCCTGGCCTGGGAGAGGCGGGCAGGGGACAGGTCAGGCTCCTTTGCTGAGCACGTTGCAGTCTCCTGCAGTAGAATGAAATGCATTTTAAAATGCACTCAGGGAACTTAGGGTATGCCATCGCACATCTGGAGCCAGAGAAAACCTTTCTAGTCCTAGGAACAATCCAGACCCTGAGCCAGGCTTTCAGCAGGCTGGAGTCAGAGTGGATCTACTGAAGCCAGTGGTGTAATATCTACATGAGAAGGAGCTGCCCCCCGTATCCATCTCCACATCCCTACTCCAAATTGAGCCTGGGTGACACACAAACACACACAGAGTCTCTTCTCCGTAGGGTTTAGTGGCCAGGGTGAAGGGGTGTGCAGGTACCACCCCAAAACATGGTTGCCACTGAAGGACCACCTGGGCAATGCTGGGGGGGTCCCCAGCTCAGAGCTGGAAGTGGCAAAGGGGTTGTGGCCAGCCCTTCCCTCTGCAGGGACTCGCAGCCGCTGCCTCTGAGTCACCCCAGTTCATCGTGGGTATTTCAGGGCTGCACATCTCAGAATTGCCACCAAGGATGCAGACCCAAACAGGACCCTGAACACGTGTCCTCTTGCTTTTTGTGCCTCTAGCCCTGTGAGCATTGCAGACACACTCACGTAGGGTTGAGGTCCCTTTCCTCTAGCAAAGGAGTTACATCCCTTTGGGGAAAGACAGAAACCAATATCAGCTAATCCTTTCAGGGACTGGGAAATGGGGCACTCAGTTTGGGGACCACCAGGGTACTTTCAGGACTGCTGAGGCTAACTGCTGTAGCATGCCACAGTGACACCACACTGCAGTCTGTTTCCCACACAAACTGCTGCCGAGAGCTCATGCAACCTCCTCAACAATTCAAGTAATGTGATTAATCCTTTTGCGTTGCTTCCACACCTTAAAGAATTATTGGCCACCTTGGGAAGAGGTTGTTCATTATCATGCTAGGCCAAAAAAAGAAATGTTGCTTCTTCAGGTTTTTCCTGTGTGGACGTGCTGAGCAAGGACTTGCATCAGCATGCTTCACCTGAACGCTACCCTGCAGCTCTTTTCTCAGCTTTGGCAGTTGTGCACTGGAGAAAGTGCAAAAATGTAATGATGTGAAGTGATCCATTTCTCACACCTGCCCATCCATCCAGAATAAGTTGCTTTAAAACCCACCTAAAGTCCGCCATCCCTTAGCGGGAGTCACAGGCTGTGACTCATCTTTGGTGGTTTCTGCAGTAGGGGACAGCCTACTGAGAACAAGCATATGATTTCCCTGGACAGTATGACCACTTCTGCCCTGCCCCTGGGTCATCTCCTTATGATCTGAGCAGTGATTCAAAAAAAGACTTTGTTTTCTGGATCCACTCCAATAGAATCCATCTGAATAAAGCAATGTCCAAAGCACCTGATTCTGTGAGTCCTCCCCCAAATCAGGACACACACTCTTCAGTGACTCCGTTTTGTATTGTAGGACAGGATTTGAAAAATAACCCATCTTTGGGAAAAAAAAACAAACCAAAAAACAATACTAAACTATCATCTCTATCTGTAGCTCCAGGTTTTCTATGCATTCATTTCATGTGCCCTGCTCTATGCATTTCAGCAGTCTTGGATAATGCTGGCACAGAGTGAAAAATACCTCCTTGCTGAGGCTCTGGATTGCCTGAGATGTCTGGAGCAGGTTCATCCCTGTCCCTCTGAATCTGCATCCTGAACACTGCAGAAACCAAGGCAGGATCCTTCAGTACAAGTAAATGGAATTACAGAGACCATTCCCCACAGTCTCAAATTTTCAAGGAGCCTCTGATTTAGAGCTGTGCAGAAATCAAATCTGCAGATCCTGCAAGTTTAACCATCATCACTGTATTTATCACACAACCAAAGTCTTTCTTCAGGAAATAACAGGATGCAAGTTTAAGCTTTCTCAGTCCATGAAAGCAAGATTAAAACCAAAAATCATTGAAAACAACTCATTGTCTTTGAACCTTAGTGCACATTCTTCCAGGACTCCAGGTTGCACATTCTTGGCCTAATCTTTAAATAACATCAGTTTTAGGAGCTCAGGGTACGAACTGATAGGTGTCTGGCATATGATTTGCATCCACATTTTGCTAACATCCCATGTGCTTTGCAGCCTGTGTGAATTAACATGTTAAGCTTTTCCCTCCGTGGTCACTCACACCTCCAGGAAGAACAGAGGTCCGAATCTGGAGAAAGTTTTGCTGGATTAAGATTGCCAAACTTTTATCTAACAACAAGAACATCTGGATCCAATGAGATAGTGCTTGGCTCAGATCCAATCTTTTTTATTTTTTGGGCATTGTTAGCACTACATCACTAGGAACCTTGCCAGGATCAGTGTGATTGTTCTGTCACATGCTGGTCAACAACATCCAGGGTTTTATTTGAATCTGATCCACATGCCTCGGCAAAGTGGTTCCATCTGTGACAACCTCCTGACTGTGGGAGCACTCCTGGGGTCAGGCAGTCCCTGTGCTGGAGGATGAGAACCACTGCTGATCTGAGTGGGGTGATTGCAGCTCAGGGTGTTGGATCCTCCACAGGAAAATCCTCAGAATTAAGGAATATTTAAGTGGGGTTATATTCCCACAGCCATCATTTAAGTCAGATTATGAAATACGTGGAGGGTCAATAAATCTATGGACACTGTTGCTTCACTGAAAGAAGGTTTCTGTTTTCAAGATCTCACCATCACTAATACTTTTTGCTAAAAATCGCTCACATTTGACCAAGAACTTGTATCTAAAATAGAAGGAATTTGTTCTCAGGACTTCCCACATTACATTTGCTGCATCTTAGTATCATATTTGCTGTTATTAGACTGCCTCTGTTTTCTTCTACCACGCCACCACAGCAAGCAGTTGCTCTTTTCTTCTAATTTTACTCCATGGAAACCAGAAAATATCATCCCTGCAAGCTGCTTGGTTCCCCTGTCGTGTTTCATCATCCCAGATCATTCTGGAAGCAAGAGAAACTGCTAACATCCATGCCATCAACTTGATGGAAACGGGTGCAGCTAAAATTTACACCCCATCACGCATGATGGCTTGTTCAAGACATGCAGAGAAGACACCATTTAGGAAACACACTAAACCTTTTCATTCCCATCTGTTCTTGCTGGCTCCAGACAAAGCTGACTGGGAATGGGGTCAGGAGGCGGTAGCAGAAACTAAGGAATGGGGTCAGTACAAATGGGAGCGGCACACTCTGTTACAGACAGCATGGAACGGAGCTGGACAGTCACGCCAGTTCTTCCCAAAAAGCATTCAAAGAAATAACTCTGTGGTGACTAGTGTGGGGAAAGGAAAAAAGAGACCTTTACTGCTGGAGAACGTGAGCAACTGGAGGAAGAGCTGGGACAAACAAACAGCATAAAAAGCTAACTCCTATGGTGCTGAGTCAGAGAGAGCTTTGGGGCTGTCACGGTCTCCTCTGTTGATATCTAATGAATTTGAAGATTTCCCAGCTGCACTTGCCAGCAGAGGCAAAAACATGCTGCTTGCTCATGCTGTGGCAGGAAGAAGGAAGGGAACATGCAACCACCCCATAGAGAAGAAGGCTGCACAGGGTCTCCTGGGCCTGGGACTAGATGGGGATATACCCCTTGGAAGTTCACGCTCTGAGATGCCTCAGTGCCCCCATCCTTTCCTACCCAAAACCACAGCCTGGCTCACACTCCTGCTGCACGCTGAGCCCTACAGGCCCCCGCCAGGTTATGCACACAGAGGTTGCCAGGGAACCTCTCTGAACCTATAAAAGGTGAGTGGAACCAGTGCTGTGAGCAAGGGAAGAGGCCTGACCCGAACCAGGGACTCACCTTGCCCGTGGACTTGACCCCTTTCCAAATGCAGAAGTAACAGATGATCCACGCCAGCAAGAGACACAGAGCCAGCTCCCAGCGGAGGCCACCCAGGTGCTGGATGCCATCAGAAATCTTCAGCACTCGCCTCCTGCGTTGGGGGCAAGCAAAGGAACGTGCAAGGGTCACTGATGCTGGCCACTAATGTTCCCAACACCATGCTCATTCTCACCTCCTCAGTGCCTGATGGCTTTGGGGAGATAAGCTGTTTTACTAACAGGTTGGGGTCTGAGCTGAAAGCCCCGGAGGAATTAAGCAGCCTCTTCTCTGGAAAACACTGCCAGCTCGGCAGGTCACACATGGACACACGAAGTTCACCTACTTCTCTGGCATGCTCCCATCCTCGAAGTGAAAGATACACTGCATTTACCATGCAGAATCCATCAGGGCCACCCAAGGAGCAATGCAGTCCAGCCCCTTCTCCATAGAACACTTCTGTCTCTTGAGGCAGCCACATAATTGACCTCAGGACACCGCACCCTGTTGTGTGACTAAAACCCAACCACGATGACCATAATCCCCACTGCACAGTTAGAAGAGGCTATCTAGAGCATCCTCTTGCAGCCAGCATGGAGATGAAATCCTGGGCTATGTGGACTTTGGTACCAGTCAGATAACAGCAGCCTTTCCACATCATGTGTGTGCCAAATCTTCCTCATCACTTACAAATGTAAGGACTCATCCTCCTCCATCTCCTACACCCCACAGTTGAACCTGAGTGTGAAACCCCAGGGTGCAGTCCCAGAAACCCTAGCCTGAGACAGGCAGAGAGGGACTTGCACAACACTGGAACCAGCAACCAGCAACCAGCAATGTCCACAGGAGTACACAAGACAACAATTACCCCAAAATAAATGTGCTGCAGGAGAATCCTTGTCTAAGGCCCACCTCTGCCCTCCTTGCCCCACAGCCTTGCAGCAGATGGAAGGGGTGAGAGAAGGGCTGGAAAAAAACCCCACACTGCTCTCTCTCAGATACGCTTTGTCGTGTTGCTCTTTGCCTGCCTCTGAGGATGTGGACTCTAACCAGTGCACAGGGTGCCACTGGACTGGAACTAACTGGGTGCTGTACTGCAGCCAGAAGAGACCTGTGGAGTGTGCCATCGGCCCACTGGCAGGTCAAAGCTCCTCAGAGAAATCCTACCTCCCTGCCCAGGGAGGGCAGGGACAGATGCTGCATCTGAAGCAACGGACAGTGGAAATTTCCAAAAGCAACAACAATTTTTCCAGTGTTTAACCACAGGAAAAGCAGCCTGAGGCTGCCCTGTAATCACTTGTGAGCAACAGGCAAAGGGAGAGCACAGGCAGGAGTACACACAGGAGACAAAGAAAATCTAAGAACTCTGATATTTCGAAGCAGTGTCCCAGAGCTGAGCTGAGGAAGCCCTGGGGGTGCTGTGTGTGCTCCATCCAGCCCCGAGGGTAGGCAGGGACAGAGCCCTCCATCCATCCAAGGGCACAGTGGCAGCAGAGGAGTTAACCTGCAGTCATTCAGCCAAGCTCAGTGCTTAACTGGGCCTGCTGAGGGTCATCAGAGACCCAAAGCCAACAGACCTCTGCCTTTGTGACAGACATGAAGCTACTCTGCATCTCAGGATAACCAGCACAAGGGGAGAAAACAACGAACACGAGGCACCAAATTTCAGTGTGATGCTACCTGACCCTAGGCACTTGATTTTGATTTTGGTGAGTTTCTCCTCAGCATAACTTGTATATTAGTTGCCCTATAGTGAAAACATCAGTCCTTTTCCTATTTTTGAGAGAGGACTGGTGCATACACGAAAAGTCACCACCCACCATGCCAGAGCCTCTTGGGAACATGCTGGTATCAGATGGATTCAAAGGAACGAGGTCAGCGAGACCAAAAAAGGCCAAAAGGTCCAAAGGCACAGGAACATAGCATCAGAGAAGGACAAAATCAGGGGGCTCTGTGGCATGCCAGCACAGCTCCAGAGCAACAGCATGGGTGCAGTGAAGTTAAACCTCGACTGACAGAGAGCCTAACCTTGACCTTGAGAGCCTTCACTCTGACCTGCCCAGCCTTTTTTTTCCACAAGGAAACCCTTGTGTCCTCTTCTGGCAAGAGTGGGTTAATAGGAGGCACTAGAGCAGCTTGTCCCTTGCCCAGGGAAGTTATATCTGAGAGGGGTGTGCAGGCCTGTCCTTTACTTACTCCCAGAACTCGATGACCGGGGACGTGGCATTTTCGCTGGTCACGTTGAAGGTCGAGTTTGCCTTCTGGAGCTCCATGCAATTCCCTGCAGGAAAGGCCCAGGGAGAGGAGAACTGTGAGCAGCAGTGCTTGGAGTACCAGAGAACCTGAAAATTCCCTCCCTGTCCATCCACAGCGTGGAGACTCACTGACACACACTCTGTTTTGTGTAGTCCCGAGGATGCACAAAAAGAAATCCCTTGCATGGAAAGGCTGCCAAGAAATCTAGGACACTTAAGATGTGAGCATTTAAATTTTCCTCTCATGGGTACAGTCCTGATCAGCACTGGGTCTGTGGCTAACACACAGAGCAGGATGACTGAAAGATGCCAAGGAGGGCACCCATGTTAGCTGGAGCCCAGAGCAGGAGTCACCAGGGAGGTCAGCACTGCACGGCTCCCCAGCAAAGACCGAGATCAACCAAGCCTCTCCCACAAAAGTGCCAACAGCACCGCAGGCACCCAGCTCCCCAAACCCTACATCCCACCCACACAGGAGCAAGACTCTCTCCTGAGGCTTGGCCCCGGGCAGCAGCAGGTTTCCCTCAGCTAGGAGCTGCTGGAGGACAGGCTCCACACCCACCTGTGTTCCACTCGTGGTCACAGCTGCCCCACGGGAGGTCGATGGTGAAGGAACTGAAGAGATAAAACAAGGCCCAGGCCAGGACAATGATGTAGTAGAAGTTCAGCAGTACGACGATGACCTGTGAGGCGTAGCCAATTCCTGCAGAAAGCGAGCCCCGAGGGCAGGTGACCCACGTGCCAGGGGACAGCAAGAGGATTCCCTTCGGGAGCTGCTCACTGACAGAGCCACCGTCCCCTCCCCAAAGGCCACCGAGCCACATCAGTGGGCCCCAGGCACCCCTGTTCCTGCTGCCCAGCCTTCCCTGGTGAAAGGGTGGCAATGGGAGGGACGCTGGGCAGGGTGTGGGCAGGTTATGGTTGGAACGCCACACAAAGGGGCAGAAACATACAATGGTGGGGCGCCTGCTGAGTCTCATCTCTTCTAAAAAAAAAAAAGATTTGTTAATATTTTTCCCTGTTCACTTTTATTTGGGAAGCTCTTTTATTAACACTGCACACCTTCTCTGGGAGGCATTGGAGACGCATCTAAAGGTTTTGGCATGTGAGGAGGAGGCAACAGCGAGTTAGGGAGAAATCATGGAAAGTGGCTCAGGCTGGATAACTGTGATGAAATAGTGCTAGGAACAGAGGATCTGACTACTAACAATTCATTGTGAGAGCTGACACCTTCACCAGTAAGGTACAAGCTCACAGAGGTGACAGAGTGTCAACTTAAAAAACCAGCAGCATGCTTTAGGTTCCTTATAACCACCAGAAGCAATTTCCACCTCTTAGAGGACAACCTTGATTGGGCACAAAGCTCCTGGCCAAAGCTGTGGCCATGAAGAAGGAAACTGGGATGCAATATGACAGCGAGAACTGTTTGGTGAAGAAGGTGATCCATTTTCCCAGCAAGATTTTGGAAAGGGGGCAGGCAGTGGCTCGCTCAAGCAGGTGGGGAGGGGATGGGTGGAGGTGCACAACAATCCAGGCTGTGGGATACACGTCTGCTCATCCCCCTGGGGTCCCAGGGTCTCTCCACCTCACCATGACCTCCCAGCTCCCTCCACTCACCTTCAAAGAGGGGGCAGATCTTCCTCCAGGCAGTCACCCCTCCCTGGCTCGTGTACTGCCCCAGCGCTGTCTCCAGGAAGAACAGGGGGATCCCACAGGTGAAGAGGAAGATGAGGTAGGGGATGAAGAAGGCTCCTGCAGAGAGAAAAATAAGCCCCGTGAGGGGACTGAGGTCAGACTGTCTCCAGCCAGTCCCCAGGCAGGTTCCTCCTGAGTGGGACAGCCTTGGAGGGATGGCAGCTGTGGAGATTGGAAGGTCACAGACAGGATGCCTGTGAAAAAAAATTTCCTCAGATTTAATCTTCTGGAGTGATATGATTACATGAATAATTCAGTGTGTACAAAGAATGGAGAAGAAAGTTGTGGATAGCTGTATGGAAATACAAAAGAACACTCTGCTGTAAAGACATTGCAACTTCTAATCAGGCTGGTGGCCCCTTTCACACTGACTGCTGTGACTGAATAAGCTGACAAACCCATGGATGCCAATTCCAAGGCTCTGAGGAGCACAGGGAGACTGACACTTTTGCCCAGTCTGTGGGGTTGCTCAATCATTTGCTTGGCAAAAAGCAGCAGACATGCAAAGGAAGAGCAAGTAGAACTGCAGGAAAGAATGCACCTCACAGCAGCAGCCAGGGCTGCCCTCCTGTTCCAGCCCTGTCACGGAACAGGCAGGGAGAGATTAAATGCTTCAAGGCTTTTGATTACCCCAGGCTAATGTTAATTGCAGTAATGGCCTTGACCCCACAGAGCAGAGGAGACAGCCCCACAAGATGGTCCATGCACATCCCGGGCCCCTGGAGCTGCTCAAGCCCTGCTGAAAGGCAGGGACACAGATCAGGAAAGAGGTAGACTCAAGCAGAGAGCAGCGTCTTGGCTGTGGGGAGCTCAGAGGGCATGCAGGGTCAGAGGTGGCAACCCAGCCAGGCATTAATTGTGGTTTCCCTGCACAGGCCTTTCCCCTGCCTGTGTGATGCTCACTGGTTTGGGGCTCAGCTTGGTGGGGGTGTATGGGAAATAACAATCCCGGTGCACAAGAGAACTCAAAACCCAGGAGATTTCATTAAGGAGCTTAGCCAGCATGCAGGGGCTGGGAAAGGGAAGGGGCACTTTGGGGACTGGCTGGGATTCCCACCCTGTGCTCATCTCAGCCAGGTATAGAGCCCACAGCCCCCCTTCTTGGAAAGAAAAAAAAAAAAAACAAACAAAAAAAGCCTGAGCAAAATAGACAGGTAAGGCACTTCGGCAGCTCCCTGTGGACAAGCAGGAGCTGAAAGGGGTGCTGGCTTAATGGTTTGGCTCCATTAAGATGGATATTAGAGGCCTTTTCTAATCTCAGTGATTCTGTGATACCTGGCAGCCCTGTGGGAACAATGCACATCTGTCCCCGTGCTGTCCCTCTCCCAGTAAACAAAAATTGCTGAAGACAAACAGCAGGGAAATGGTTGTCTCAGTGCCATCCCCTCAACTCTCAACTTGCACAAAATCCTATCATCGTGAGAGTCAAGCCTGTTTCCAAGACAGGTTGTTGCCATACAAACGTTTGTATTTAACTAAACTCCAGGAGAGGTCTCTGAGGCAGCAAGTGAAGCTTTCCAGCCCAGTTGTCCCTTATTTGCAGCCTGCAGTCTGGCTTGTCCCCTAACCTCTGGTCCTCTTGAGTTTCAGGAAGATTTCAGGAGGGTACTGCCTTGTAGGCTGTGAAAAGAAATACGGTGGAGAGAAGGAAAAGTTTGCAGGGACGTGTCTGTGCAATCTGCCCTGATCCCCTCCCATCCCAGGTGGGGAGGACTGGTGTGCTGAGGCCTGAGCAATAGGCCTCAGGCAGGGTTGACCTAAAGGATGAATCCTGGGCACTGTGTAATTAACACCATCAGTATTATTTAGGTAAAAATAGATGACAAAGATACTTATGCTAGCTCTGTATAACCTTGTGAAGTTATCAGCAAGAAATGTATAGTTTTAAGAAATTTTTCCCAGCTGACAGGAATAGAGGCTTGTTTATAGGGTATTTTAGGGGAAAACCCTCCCAGCTGAGGCCTGGGCTCTGGTCAAAACCTGATCCCTGCTGGTCGGGCTGTGTGCCATCAGATCCAGGAGTTTCTGTGCTGAAAATATAATCAAGTCACTTTGACTTACTGATTTGGGCCTATAAAAGCTGGACCCACTTTTGGAGCAAATTTGAAGACCTCACCTGTGAGTGGATGCACCGTGTAGGCTCTCCCCAGTTGCTGGGAAGGGATCTCCAGGTCCTCTCTGTGAAATGGGGCTCCCCAGTGTCTGTGGACTCTGGCTGATGGTACAGGTATTTAGGCAATTGGTGATGTATCTTTCTCACTCCCTATCCTTTCTCTCATCTAGTAATGATCAGGTGCATTACCTTGCTTCCTTTTCCTTGTGGCTAAAGCCAAGCACCTAGTTTTATTGAAGGTATCATTTTACTTTTGTATTCACAGGCCTCTGTATTCATAGTAAAATAAGACCATTCTTTCCATCAGTGTCTGTGCTCTTTAAAATGCTCCTGTCAATTGGCAGAACTGGGGACACAGGGAGAAATGACTCCATAACCAGCCCCAGTGCCCTCCCCACCTCATTTTCAGCAGCGGGGCACCTCGGGACAGGCAGGTGTGGGGAGCTGGGGAGGGGGTGCAGTGCCAGCAGCCACCCCACCGGACAGGCTTCCCCTGCTATTTCCCAATCAGCGGGGCCAGCCTGCCCAGGGAGGGCCTGACCCTGCCGCTGCAGGTGAAAGCAAGAACAAACAGAACAATTTTTTGCTTCTCTTTGTTGTTTTTCTCTGCTAGGTAGGACTTTGGTATCATGCACTGAGCATTAAATGTGTAAGGGACTAGTCTTCCTTTGTTATGTGAAAACATCCCTAAAGAACAGGAGAGTGACTGGCTCTCTGCATAACTCCGATTTTGCAGATGCCATTTTCTTGAAGAGGCTCACATCTAGGCAAGCAAAGCAAGAGCTGAGAGCAGTTGTCACCACTGCTTGCACACAGTTCAGAAGGGAGAGAGAGAGAGAATCATCCAGCAGGGCAGAACTATCTCAGGCTGATGGGAGGGCTGGAACAAGAGCTCGTGGCTGTAGGCTGGCTGTGACTGACCTGGGGCTGGAAATTAGGCCCTGCAACTTTACAGAAGAATGGGAGCACAGCAAGTGCCTGTACCAGCATTCCTAAAGGGAGTACAAGGCAAAACCTCTGGCAACTTTCAAAGTTCAACTTGAGGCTTTACAAGGGTTTGGATATAGTGCTGTCTGCGGTCAGCAGGGCTCTGTGAGACAGGAGGGAGCTTTGTGTCCTGCACCACTTCATCACACTGCTCTGGCCCAGGAGAACTCTTACAGAAACCACTTTCCTCGCCCCACAAGAGTCTTGTGCCCCATCCTGGTTCTAACCTCCCCTGGCACCCAGGGCAAGGGCTGCCTGGACAGGATTCCAGGTCCTGCTCCTATCAGTGGAATAGCACCCAAGGAAAGCTGCAGCAGTGGGACCAGACACAGCTCCACAGGCAGCCAAGAAGAACTTCCCGCAGAAAAGGAACACGCGGAAAATTTCTCCTTTAACGGGGAAAGAGACTGCCTGACCACCTGGCGAAAAGAAACAAGCCCTGAACAAAGCACGGCGTGAAAGTAGCTAAACAGTGTTTAATCCTCTTTTATGCCACTGGGATGAAAGCAGTTTAGTGAGGCCCATGAGACTACCCCAAGCTCAAGCCGGGGGATTTCAGCCCCGGGTCCTCAGTGCTCACTCCCTGTCAGCTCCCAGCCAAACGCTGCTTCCCCTCTCCCCTGCCTTTCTGAAGGGCCCAATTAGCACTCGATCACCAGACAGGGAGAGCAGCTCCCTCTCTCTACACGTCTCTGAGCCGAAGTTGAAAAGAACGTGGTGTTTTCATTTGTTAAAGTTTTGTCTTTTAAAAGGCAGCCACAAACTGGAAGCCCCCAGCAACCTTCCACTGGCAGAGCGAGCCCAGTGCACTGCAGGCCTCAGAGGGGATGCTGAGCACAGCCTGAGCAGCTCTAGGGTGCAGCAACACCCTGCTGCCCTGTCCCTGCATCCCCACAGTCCTGCCGTGGGGATCAGAGGCAGGGGTCCCCTCTTGACACCCTACAGCTCCAGGAGAAGCCAAGGGAGAGCCACGTGGGGCAGAAGTGGCACTATCACACGGGAGCAGGACCTGTGATGAACTCCTGGGAGTTCCCCTGGAGCTTTCCCACTCACAGAGCCTGCAAAGACATGGGGGCCCTGTGGCCTCTCCCACCATCCCACCTGCACGGGACGCCTGGCGCTCCTCAAGGAGGCAGTGCCTGAAGGGAGACACACAGCTCAGAAAGCTGAGTTCTGCCAGCCTTCCCTCTGCACATAGCCACCCGCTCCCCCAGCAGGAGCAGAGCTCCATTCACCTCGGGGAAACACAGCTACAGCCATCAGAAACCCTGGGATATTGCCACTGTTATCCATCTCCCATCTGGTTCAAAACAGGCCCCCGGTCGGGGCCCAGGTGGCAGCACCGTGTTGGCATCTTCTCTTTGGACTTATGATTTGGGCACAGCTGAGGAGCTGGGAGGGAGCGTGGCGTGGTGCTGGTGACCAGGTGGCCCTGGCTGCTCTTACCTCCACCGTTCTTGTAGCAGAGGTAGGGGAAGCGCCAGACATTTCCCAGGCCGATGATCTCCCCAGCCACAGACAGGACATACTCCAGCTTGTTGTTCCATTGACCACGCTCCAGCGTCTGGTCCTCCTCCTCTTCTTCCTCCTTCTCCTTTTCCATGCCAGGGTGTGTGGGCACCATTTCACCATTGCTGACAGCACCGGGGACTCTGTAATCCATCCCACCTTCAAAAAGAGTTTCCTTCGTTACATTCAGCACAAGCCATGCAAGGAGGCAGAAATTTGGACCGTGGGAGGAAGACATGCACACACACACACCTCAAACTGCTTTTCTCCTTCTCCTCATACTGATTCCTGCTGGTGCTAAGAGCACGCGTGCATTTTCACTACCGAGTCCAAAACCAGTCCTTAAGAGCCACTATTAGTTCCATTATTTCAAATTGTCTCATCTCCAAACACTCCTGTCTCTGGAAGCCCATCCTCTAAGCCCAGAGTTACCCAGAAGATGCAGCAGCTCAGGCTGGAGCTCCCACTGTGTCAGCTGTGGGGAACAGATTTAGGGCTGGAGGGGGATGACAGCAGGATCTAATACTTGACTATTTTTTAAAGGTTTCTCTTCTGTTGCTGCCTACCAAGGCCTGGTTTCACAGACCACGCGATGGATGCCACAAAGCACACAGCAGTCCTAGACACAGGAAGAGAAGAAACTGAAATTATAGGAAAACAAGTGTATTCTTTCAATGGCAGCAACTGCTACTGACAATCCTCAAGGCTGCACAAAAAGGTGATTTTCAGAATGGTGCTATCCTTCTAACAGCAGGATGAAGTTTGCAGAAGTTATTGGCATCTGGGATCTTGCCTTTCTCAAGGTCTGCCCTTCCAAACATCTGCCCATTTCCTGCAAAGCTCCCCACAGGACTGCTCTCAGATCCTTTGGCACCATCTCTAAATCCATCTGCGCTAGGAGAAGACCAGCGGAGAGCAGGTGGCACCGCTTCACTGCCCACCTTCCCCAGGTACCTCCAAGAGGGCACAGTCTGGAAGGATCGGGGAGGCTCCAGCCCGTCCCTTCCAGGCAGGATGCCCCGCTGGCTGCCAAGCTGCACAGCAAAAAGGGTGAGAACTGTGGTTCATACCAATTCCCAGCGTCAAAGCTGGCATTGCTGAGGATCTCATGCCAAGAGGGGCACCTTCCCCTGCACCGTGGCAGCCCTCAAGCCTGCTCCATGCCCTGCAGAGCCTGCTCCCCCCAGCCTTAGGCTGACGTTCATCCCTGCCCGCAAATCCCTCGCCAGGAGGGCAGGAAAAGGCACTGGCTGCAAATGACATTCTCCCCTATCCGGGGAAAAGTAAAAAAGGGCAAATCAGCACTTTCAACCTCTCCCCTCCCCCCTACACAGTCCCATTATAAAACACTCGGGGACACGAAGAGGACTAAGAAACACTGGCAAGCGTTTGACAGCAGCCAAAAGGAAGGACTGGGAGACCCCATCCAAGCTAGAAAATGATTAAACAGGCAGAAAAAGCTCCGTGACCTCTTAGCCAGGGCAGCCCCGGGAGGGTGGGGGGCACAGGGGGAGCAGGGCAGAGGTGTTACCTTGCGGACGGCGCTGTCGGGGCGCAGGCGACGGGAGAGGCGAAGGCAGGACCGAAAGGTGCTGGCTATTTAAAGTGTGCAAAGAAAAAAATTTCAGCGGTGGTGTAATCCTAGACTTCGCCCAACCCACATTCCTTCCCCCCACCCCCCAGGGCCGGACAAAAACCTACACATGACTGATTTCATGGCCAGTGCGAAGGGGCTCGTTCCCCCCGCCGGGCTGCGTCCCGGGCCGGCAGCGCTCGGCTCCCGCTCTCCATCGCCTCCCTGCTCGGCTCTGTCCCCGCACCAAGGGGACACCACCGCTCACAGCGGCCTCCGCAGCGCTGCCCGAGGGAGACGAAGCCCCGAGACCGGCTGGGAAGAGGTAAGAGGCGAAATAGGAATATTCCCAGTGAATTCCCTCCCGTGGCTGCTCTGTTAGTGGGGAGGTCACGGGCATAGGGCAAGGTCCTGCATCGCAGCCTGACCCGCAATTTCCAGGACTGTGCCGCGGCCGGGAGCAGTGGCAGGCAGCAAAGCTGGAAATAAACTCAGCTAAGCGCTCTGCTGCTTCTTACTAAGGGTGTAAAACAGCCCCGTTCAGCAATTTGGCATTTTGCAAACTCCCTTCCCTCGCACACGGGGATCTTTGCCACTGGTCTTTGCCAGAAGCTGCACTGCCCCATCCCAGGACGCCGCTCCAGAAGCTGCAAAGGGAACAGACAATCGAGCAGGAGATGGAGTTCCACAGCAAGGAGAGAACCAGCCCCAGTTATGCACGCCCAGCACTGGGCTGTGAAATGAGCTGTTCTTGCTCCAGAAGGAGGTCTTGGGATCACAGCAGGCAAAGATGACATGAGCTACATGCTTAGAGGCCATATAAGAGGCAAACAGAACTGGACACTATTCATTACATAGCTGTGATGGTCCAAGGATGTAGGTGAGGCAAGGGTTTAAAATATTTTTATTACATCTGTTGATAAATATCTGAGGCAAGAGAGAACAGGTTAAAAAAAGAACGCTTTTGGGGTCAGTGTCCTTGTATGTGGTGTGTAAAGCAGTGGCAAAACGTGTGCAGGCAGCCTGAGAAGGTGGAAGGAGAACAACAGGAAAGAAACAGCAAACACCGTGGTGTCACCATACAAATCAGTGGTAAATCCACACAGCACCAAACTCCCCGAAGGAGAAAGAGGGAAAGGGAAGAGAGGCAGGCAGAGGTAAGGAATTAATTCAACCAAGGAGTGATTGAATATGCAACAACTCCTCATTTCAGGAATAGACACCTTGGTCGAGAAGAGGGTGACAACAAAGATTCAGGCAAAAGAAATGCAGAGAAAATGAATATGTTGTTCACTACATGTCACAATGTAACAACTAGTGTAATTTGCTTAAAAACTCGGATTTAAAATAAATTTAAATACTTTTCCCTCCCACTGTGCAAAATTAATTTAACACGGTACCTGTGACCATTACCACTGATAGAATTTGGATATCTGTGGAAATGGATATCAATTTCATTCGGAAAGGAAGCAGGCAAATTCACACAGAGCTGCTCCTCTTCTGCAGCAACTAAACAGGGTGGTCCAAATAAAACAGCTCCACTCCTCAAATCAGTGATTATTGAAACCCAGGGAAGATGGTTCTCCCACAATTCTTCTTCCAGGAGACAAGCTATGCAACACGGAGAGAAACAGAAAACATCTCACAGGGGAAAGTGCAGCTGTTAAACAGGGTAAGAATGTGGGGATTAAAAACAACAGTAAAGACAAACAGTATCTTGCCTTGTGCAACAGACTGGTGTAAGGGGAGAGGAGATTGATTAAGGAAATATTTCTATAGGATGTCCAACTGTTGCATTCGTCAGCACCACTGCATGAATGTCCCTCGGTAAGCACAATTACTGCAGTGCACAGATAGCAATAATCTTATCAAGCTAATTGGCAGGAACTAATAGACTATGATAGGAAAATGTGCAATCAATTACAGACTATTTGACTTCTACCCAGTGAGATAAGGCTGCGCTGAACACAACAATAACCCGAAAATGAAAACAAATGTTCAGTGTAAACATAAGCAGCGAGGGGAAATATTAAATCTACAAGTGCAAAAGCAAGCTGGAAAATCCTGAGCAAAGCATGTTTAAAGTAAAGGATTACTGTACACATATTCTGGAGTGAACTAAGAAAAAGTCCAGATGGTTCTGGGAGATGTTACTTGAAAGACAGATTTATTTTTTTTTAATCTTTCCACAGAAAATAGGAAAAGAACCAACAATACCACAAAGGATCAGTTAAGAATACACAAAATAAAAGATACTTTCAATACATATTTTTGAAACGGTTGAAGGCAAAGAAATTGAGAGGGACTTTAATCAACCCATTAGAGGCAATGAAAAATATAAAGGGAAAAATGCAAAAGATGAAAACTCAATGTCTAAGATTTTGAGTGTAAATGTATCTAAGGTGAGGGGAAGAACAGAGACAGTCAGAAACAAAGCTTCACCAAACAGGTTTGCAAGAAGCAAAGGAGAGAAACGGAAAAAATGTGGATCTTAAAAAAAAAACCCCAAAAAACCAAAACATTAAAAATGAACAAACCTAGGTAAATAAACACGTTGTAGTAACAGGATAACTTCATCCAGAGATCCACCAGAATAACACCTTTTAAAAATATTTGGATAAGGAGAACACCAGGGGATAGCTTTTGTAGCAGTGTGTGCCACCTGGAATCGTGCAAGCTGAACCCCCCCGGGCAGCTGCAGAGACCTTCCAGTGCCACAAGTGCTGGCAAGTGGCAGCACTGATGCTGGCACCTATCCCATGAGCATCACTCTCGTGCCAACCCCACAGGATGGCACAGGGGGGGTTCCTTTGTGAGTGGCCTCCCCTGAAAAGGGTGGGAAATGAGGGGCTGCCCGTTCAGGAACCTCCTCCAAGCACAGGGCTGATGGTGGCACCAGCAGCCACACTCCTCCCAGCCCCGGCCCCGGCAGCCCAGCTGTCACCCACTGCTTACTGGGACAGTCCATGCTGGAGCAACGTCCCCAGAGCGGGTCCTGCAGCAGCCTGCAGAGTTGGGCAGGCTGCCAAGCACTGAGCAGCTGAACCAGGCACTTCTCCCCAGCACCCATTTTGGAGAAGAGCAAGAGCTCAGGACCAGAGAGAGGGGTGAGTGCCTCACACCTCAGCCATGAAAAGAGCTGGAAAACCCTAAAGGCTATTCATTTATGTTACATTTTGCTCCGCTCTCTCTCTTTTCCTTAGAACATTTGCCAAGATTTCTGCCTTCAGCTTGATCCCAGGCTTCCCCCAGCAGCTGTGGATGTGCTACCAGGAAAGTGCTTACAGCCCAAAGACAGCAGATGGGGAACAAAAGCCCCTGGAGATAATATGGTCCTTCAACTTTGACAGATGTGCTCAAGAACGGACCCCAGCCCACCCCAGGAGTGCTGATGCTTCATGCTCTGGTAGGAACCACAGAACCTACTCCCAGATCTGGCCTTGCTTCACATGTATGTCCAGCTGAGCAGGGAGTAAGTGTTGGGTTTCTCTCCTCCAAAGCACTGAGCCACCTCCAGCCACCTGGAGAAGTGGTTCAAAACAAAAGGGGACATTTCAAAAGGCACCTACTTAGAGGAATGAGGAGGGGAAAAGAGGAGAGGGAAATGCTTATGGGGAGACAAACACAACCTCTTACTGCTGTGCAAGTAGCAGCTATTTTAAAACGAATTATGCCCCAAACCACCCAAGTCTTTTCAGGAGAGCAGCCTGGGCCCTGCTGCTGCTGCTTTGCATTCCCAACATGAAAAGCCATCAGCCATATCTGGCCTTTGCTGAGCACTGAGAGCAACTGTGTCCCCCATTTCCCCCTCTGCTCCTCTGTCACTCAGGACAAGCTGCCTCAAGTGCAATCTTGTGAGCCACCTCCCAGCTTCCAGGAACAGAATTTGCCGTTGTATTATCTGGGAACCAAAGGCCAGAGCAAATACGATGCGTTTCCTCCGTCTGATAACCACCCTGCTACCGGCCTGCTCAGCCCGAAAATGTTCAGCTTAAAACAACCATGGCTGTAGCGAGCCAAATTGTCACAAATATGCACAGAAAGGGGATAAATAGAGGCTGACACTGGCTGGCACATTACAGGAACCTGGAGACTGTGCAGAGGATAAAGAAGCCAAAGTAAGCACAGAGGATTGACTCCTGCCTGAGCTGCTAAGTTCTGTCCTAGAAAGGAACTTACATTTTGAAACTACAGTAGCAGAAGCAAAAAACCAGGGCCCGCGGTTCCTGCATGACAGGAGATCCTGCTGCAGCCTTTCAAGCAGCCTCATTCAGAGACAGCCTCCCTAGAGAATAGCTGCTTTCAAGTAAGGCTGGAAGAAGCAGAATCCTGAAGCTGGAAAAACCCACTGGGCGCCTGCAGAGCAGCGGAGGCCTCACTTCTATGCCCGGGTTTGTGTGTGAGATACTCAGTGTGGACACTGCGTTCTGCACGCTGGAGATAAACAGGTGACATTTCTGCATGAGCAGAGCTTAGAGTGTGGGCTGGCACGCTCAGAGGGCTGGAAAACCTGCTCCTGAGGATATCACCGCCCTACCCCTGCTCCTCTGCGGGCAGGAGGCACGGGCAGCACACACAGTGCTCGCTGGGGAGGTGACACGACTGGCTCGTCCCCCTATCGCTGTGGCAGAGCACAGAACAGCTGAGACCAAAAGAACAGCGTCCCTGAGAGCTGCTTTGGTTGCAGCAGGAATTCCCAGCAGCAGCAGAGCTGCAGGTTCCTGTCACTGCTCCCTCAGCCATGCCCAGTGCCAGCGATTTTCCCCCAGACCAGGGTGACAGCAGCAGGTGCTCCTGGGGCGTGCACTCGACTGCCAGGAGCACCAAACCCGAGACTAAAGCAGGAGCATGCAGCTTTGCATGCACAATCACAGGTGCAGCAGGCAGATCTGCATCCTACTTCTGGCTTTGACTTCTCCTTACTACCCTGTCCCCATTAAACACTGACCCTTTGCACACACGAGCCAGGGAAAAGGGGTTTTCTGCTCAGAATTCAAAAGCACCCTCAGTTTCTTTATGGGCAAAATGAAAGCATTGTGAGGTTAAGCCCTTGTAAGCATATAGATTCCTATATAGATGTTTATAAAATGATAAAACACAATAAGGAGCTGAGTAGCAAGCAAAGACTCAAATTTATTTATTTATTTTTTTTTTAGCATCTCCTTCAATTTTCCTTTCAACTCCATCAGGTACCACCAGTTCTCAGGCCTCTTTCCTATTCCCATTTACCAGCAACCTGGACAAACCCTTGCACACTAACTGTGGGAACAGAGCCTGAACACATTCTAGGCAAAGGGCAGAAATCACTGCTCTCCCAAAAGCTAGTCATGGGCCTCCTGATGTGAAAGCTGATAGTTGCACCAAGAAATTAAACCTCACCAGTTTGCTGTTGCAGCCAAGGAAACAACTGGAGGGCATTTTCATATCAAGAACCACATACCAAAGGAAATCATCATTCCAGCAGTGGTGCTTAAGTGGCCCAGAAGTGAGAGGCATAGGATGAGCAGAGTAAACTGAGGCACAGAAAGGGAGCTCTAAACTGGGACCACTGAGGATCTCTCCTTATGCTCTGCACACCCTGCTCCTTTGAGGTGAAGATCTAAATCTGGAAGCGCCTACCTGCAGAAAGAATGACATCAAAGCCATGGATAAGGCAGGGATGTGCATGGACAAGGGAGAGGTTCTGGCAGAAAAAAGGAAAAACTTTTCTCAGAGGTTAGACAGGGCTGTACTCACTTAACTGACTCCTGACAGAAAACCCATAATCTGCTTCGAAACAAACAAGATTGGGGCAGTGATCTCAGAGCATCTGTTCATACTTATTTAAAACTCTCTGAAAAGTAAACAAAACAAAACAAAATAAAAAAGATACTTTTTAATTCCCGACTACTGAGCTGGTAACTACTCAGGACACAACGTTTCCATTATGGGACCTTTTAATTCACGATTAATGGGCTGGTAACTACTCAGAACACAAAGTTTCCATTCAGGATGGAGTCCAATAATCAGCTAGTCATTGGTGGAGGGCGCGAAATCTTCAGAAGTTTCTTATTAAAGAAGTTTTCTGTGCAAAAGTTGACCAAGTGAAAACCTGGGCATTCAAGAAACGGTCAAAAAGAAATAAAACATGAGTCTTTCCAGCTATCATGAATCAGAATCAGATTTTTAAAAAATCCTTGTACTGCCAGGAGATGTTCTCTCTTAAAAAACATCACAGGCAGCCCTCGACTGAGCACGAGGAGTGAGTGAGAGAGAACCACCAGCTCCTGGCCGCTGCTCAGCAGCAGCAGTTTGTCTCTTGTTTTGCTCCTCTGGTCACCGGCAGCCCGAGGCAGTGCAGGAGGATGAAGCAGAGGGACCTGTGCTGCCAAGGCTTCTTCTCTAACCAGCCCTTGGTTGCCCTGCTGAGGTCCCTGCTGCACTCCCAGCACGCATCCACTGCACTGGTGGGGCTCTGAGACATGACATGAGCAAGACCCAGAGCCTTCACTCAGCTTCCCAGGTGGGTGGAATTCTGCCTGAAGCAAGAATCACAAGCCTTCACACCATGGCTGATCCCCTGTCTACAAGTCATTCCTGTTCTGGTAGTCAGTTGCAACATATGGTACCAAGTTTCTCTCAGGTTTATTCATTTTTCCTCAAAGATTTAAAAAATTTTATAAGAAAAAAAAAAAAAAAAACA
>VWZN01016110.1:317550-357619 GCA_013396955.1 Regulus satrapa
ATTTTTCCCCAAAAAATTAAAAAATTTTTAAAAAAAAAAAAAAAAAAAAAAAAAAAAAAAAAAAAACAAAAAACCAAAACAACAAGGGAAGTGTTGATAATTTAAGGCAATCTTATTTTTCTATTGATGAGTGCCAGATATGAAAAATTTCAGCTTCAAAATAGATGGGGAAAAAAAAAAAAAAGGAAAAAAAAAAAAAGCAGCTTACCCTTCCAGACAAGCAGGAGGCACAGAGGCACAGATTTGGTCTGACTCACTACACACCAAAAGGAGAAGGTGGCTTGAGAGCCCTTTCCAGGGCATGAAAGGGGGGGCTGCTGTTTATGAGCTTCACTCCTTGCCATTTTTGACTATCAAATTCCAAGCCACGTCACCCTTTTGCCACCACGAATTCAAACAGTGATGCTCAGGGGGTGAGAAATACACTCAAACACAAGGTATTTCCACCATGAACATTAATTACTTCCCTTCAGCCAGAAAGACTCATAGCATCACAGCTCTTTTTGACAAGGACACATCAGTCCTGATCCCTGCTAGCTAGCTCAGAGGGTCTGGCACTGCTTGCCAATCATCTGACAAGTGCTGGGAATGTGGTTTCATTAAGTCTGTCACAGTCCAAATACAAAGCTTTCCTGTTGAAGGGAAAAAAAAAACCCAAAAAACTCCAACCAAACAAAAAAGCCCCACCCATGTTGATGTGCTCAGATTGGGGAATTAATTGAAAACACGGAGCCAGTCAAACTTTTAATTTTGGTATTCTGATTTACCTTGAAAGGTTCCTACTACAAGGTTTGAACTTCCCACACACCCTAGTGCTAGAATAGAGCCCATGGATTCACATGAGCAAACCAGGAAAGAGCAGTTTTACTGCTGCCCTAATGTGGTCCTGGTGATGCCCATGGACAGTCTGCAGGCACACAGCTCCTGTGAAAGGAGCCAGGCAGCCCTAAGAAGGTGGGAGGAGAGATCTCCCCTGCTGGGAAGGAAAAGCAGTTTGGGAAAAGCAAAACTCAAGTCTGCAAAGGGAGTTTGTCCTGATTTCCTCTGGCCTCACTTACCTGAGAACCGGGACTACCCAAGGTGTAATGGAAAAGCCCTTGGGGGATGAAAGCACAAGGAACAGTCATGTTCCTCTGAGATCACCAGAGCTGAGAAACAGGGAGATGGAACAGCTGCTACTTAGGGCAAAGCCAGCTCCTTTCTGCGGAAATCTCAGGTGTTCCTTGTCCAGCAGCACCCTCTGCACACTCTGTGAACAGGAGTTACACAAAGGTCATGCCCACTTTCTGCTCCAAACAGAAATCTGACCCATCAGCTTCCTAGAATCACATAACTCAGCAAGAAAAAACCCCCTGTAAGTTATGAACACCTTTCCTGTGGCTGTGCACTCTTCCATTATTTATTTGTTCAGCTTTGTGTACTAACTGCCCTAAATCCCAGACCATTCCAAGATTATGTGTAGCACAAAGCAGAGGAAACCAGTGCCATGGTGGATGGTTAAGGCCTGGGAAGTGAGAAACGGGGCTGTGCTCAAACCTTGCCAGCAGGATACAAACCTGGTGATGGGTTCCAGCAGCGGAGCCTCCCCTTCTGGCAGCAGCACCAAACTCACCTGGGCTGGGCTCTCAGCATCAGGCAGGGCCCTGCCCACGACTCCAGCTCTCCACCAGGCCTTCTCAGCAGTGTCTCTCGCAGGAACGTTTCCAGGCAAAGCTAAAGCATCTACCTCCTGCCTACTATGAGGCTATGAGGAAAGGAAATCACGGGATGGAGCGCTGTCAGTTCACCGACAATGTCTTGATTAGCTAAATTTCCAGCTGGATGAAGTGAAAAGTTCAGTCATTAGTGGGCAGAAGTAAACCAAGAGGTACTCATCCCACATCCCACTAAAACCAGAGCTGTTTCTCAAATCCCTAGCTCGGATTCACATGGGCTCCATTCCCAGGGGAGCAACTGAGCCATGCCCAGTGCTGGGGGAGAGCTGAGCACGGGCTGCACCAACCTGCCCGGGGATGCAACCCTTCCTTCTGCTGGCCCATCATCCACCCGCTGCCAGCAGAAGCCAGGCTGGCCAACCCAACCCCCATCGCAGCACCCGTGTGCTCACCTCGGCCATCAACACCCACAGCAGCTCCCTCTGGCACTTGGCTTCAGATTCCCTTTTTGGAGGGGCGTGAGGCTCCAAAAGCTGACTACCAGACTACCAAAAACTGAACTCTGAAAAGCCTCCAGTTCAGAAACAATGCCCTGCCTCAGATTAAAACTATTCACTGCAGCAGAGCTTTTGTTTCAAAGCCATTCAGAGCACAGCTCCTTACAAATATTTCTTCACCAAAACCTTGCTGCTTTCATTTCCTTTACCTACAACTTAGCAGTCACTTGTGCCAAACCCTCCCGTTACACAAAGCTCAGTGCTCTCCGTGTCTTGCTGTGCAGCCACCCTCCCAAAGCCAGCGTGGCTGGAATGCCAGTAAGGGATGCATTTACTGCACCTCCCTGCTGCCTTGGTGCTCCAAGCAGAGTTTCTCTCTGGTTCAGGCAAGCTGAGCAAACACTTTCTCAGTGACCACAGCTGGAGAGGATGTGAAGGAGTTCCCTGCTTTTCCTTTGCATCTAACTGGAGGAAGCCTCAAATCTTGCTTTTAGCAGACCACAGCACTCAACTTCCTACAGCAATTTTAACAGTTATTGCAGGAATAATATAAAGAAACTTTTTCCATCCCTAGGAAAACATCAGAACCCTAGATAAAATTAGGAAGATCACTTTCTCGGTACACTGTGATAAACCCTATGTACACCATGCCCATCCAAAGAAGAGGAGAAAGAGGATGGAACCAATCCTCCTCAAACCAATATCCATGCCCATGAGGGATAAGGTGACTGGTAATAATCACCATGATAATCTTAGCCCCATCTGGCTGCCTTCTGTGATGAACTCTACGGGCAAGGGGAGAGCAGCGGGTGCTTAGCCTGACTTACAGCGAAAGCACACGTAGGGAGCGGATGGACAACCTACAATGGCACTGAAAAATGGGGTGAGCTTCCATGCTCAGGCTTCAGCAGTCACCAGTTTGAAACCCTGGAGATGGACAGCTGCAAGTGGTTTTTTTACCCACCTGGGTAGCAGCAGAGAGCACACTCAGATGACACCAAACCGTGCTGGCAGAGGACAGGAGCAGCAGAGCCCAAAACACAGGAGGAGGAAACCCCCATTCACAGTTGGATCTTTCCTGGCTGAAGTGATGTGCTGATGGAAAGTTTAAGTCCTGCATCTGAGAAATTATAAACCAGAAGACCTGGGGCTAACAGTAGGCAGAATGAAAAGGAATCAGCAGTACTTGCAGCTATAAAGGCCAGCCCTGTAGGAGGCTGCACAGCAAAATATGAGCAGCAGGCTAAAGGAAATGATTCCTCCCCTTTTTTCAACACTTTTAAGTTGTATCTAGAGTAACACATCCAGTTTTGGGCTCCTCAGTACCTGCAACAAGGACCACCGAGACTGTTCAGAAGGCTGCAGCTCGTGCCATGGCTCAAGGGAGGCTGAGCTGGGTTTGTTCAGCTCGGAAACCAAGGCTGCAGGACACCTGCAGTCTCCAACTGCCTAATGGATGATTAGAGAAAATACAGAGCCAGACTGGCAACAGGCACATCACAGCAAGCAAATTTTGCACTGAAGATGCTACAAAACCAAATGGGAAAGCAGAGAAGCCTGTTGAATGCCCATCCCTGGAAATGCTCAAAATTTTATTGGACACAGCCCTGAAAAATAGCACCTACTTTTAAAGTCAGCACTGCTCTGGTCAGGAGGTTGATGCAGATGACCTCCAGAAGTACCCCCAACCTAAATTACTCTGACTGCACGAACTGAAAAGATCAATGCAGGTTTCACAGCGTGGCTGATGTAACAGACAACTGCCTGTTACCTTATGCCGTGTGACCGTGTTCCAATCCCTTCAGATAATTTCCAGAATATTAACAGTATTATCTTGTAAGTCTTCATTACCAGTGGTCCAGGCTGCACAAGCATTCGGCTAGAGGTCTGTCAAAAGCATAAATCCTAAAGGCAATGGTACTGAAGGTCAGCAGTGACATTTATCTCTCTGCAGGCAAAGCTGCCAAATTCCAGGCCCTGTTTTTTACAAGAAAAACCTGAAAACACATAGTTAGTACAAGCTATACAACTCAAGCCCTGGCCATTTTCAGCACCTCACAACAGCTCAGGTGATTTCTTTGACCTTTTGCGTCAGACACATGAAAAGAAATAACAGCAGCAGTGGCAAGTAGCCTTTGAAGACTACAGCATTAAGACATGGTACCTTTGTAGGTAATATTTTTTGTGTACTGAGATTTTGTCCCCAAAGCATGAGAGAGTTTTCCCACAGCTGTAGCAGACCTGTAAGAACATTTTTATCTTGGCTTTGGCTGGCTTGTCTGCATATGCTTATGCTTTTATAAAAATTCCACACCCTAGGATCTAGGAGACAATACCACAGGCTGTAGCTTCGGGTTTTTCAACCACTAACTACAGGTTTTTCCAAAAGTTAACATTTATTCATAAGTTCATACTATCAGCAATCCTTTGATAGGAATTACGCTCCTAAAAAAAAAAACAAGCTTAAAACAATAAGATGTAAAGCTAATAATGGTCTTCAGTTTATGAACACCTTATCCAAAAGCAGACGAAACATCTGTGACCAGAAATAAGTGTGGCAACCTCCTTTCAACAGTGGAACAGAGGCTCTCCATGTGGCTACATGAAAAACAGCTACTAAAAACGTGACTTTTGCATATGATTTGCACACCTCTTTCTGTTGTTGGCTCTTTTCTGTGCTTGCTACGAGCAGAAGGACCGCGGTTGCCTTGTAGAGCTGTTTGTTTCCATCTTGCTGTAACTAGTGCTACTGTCAACACTCTCCACCACCACACCTTCTACGCAGAGAAACAGGAACATGCAATGCAGGGTTTACTCAAAAGGTCTCTTTTCCAGTTGGTGGGAATTACATACAATGAGTTCATCGCGACAGAGAACGCAGGAATGGTTACGAGGATGATGCTCAGTGGCTAACAGGAGATGCTAACCCTATTTTTTCCCTGTTGTGTCACAAATTCTAGGAGTCGGGAAAGAATACAGAATACACTGGGATTCCTTAAGAAATCTTGTACTAGCCTACTTCTGGAACGATTAAACATCTGTGACAGATAGTTTATCCACTCCATATAGGGAAACATTTATGTAGTACCGTCAGTTAAAGCTCGAAGGAAAAGTAACAACTGTGTAAATCAGTTTACCAAAACTAAGCGTACATTGAGAAGGAAAAAAGAAAAAGTAATTGGAGGTAAAAAGAGGGTATGTCTATCTAAAGCATAGACTCCTTCATAAATAAGTAAACAAATAATACTCTTAAATTTGCTAGGGTGCCCGTTCAGCCACATGCTTAACCACAGCTTGCTTTTGCTTTTAACACCACGTTAAGTCTTTAAGGAGCAGGAATTAGAAGCCTGTGTCCAATTTGCACTCGAAGCCCCCAAGACTCTGGATCTTCTGCCCTCCATTTTATTTCTTTTTCTTTTGCACATTTTCCTCTTCCCAGGTAGCAGGCACACATAGAAGAAAACAATAAATCTCTGTCTACCTGAGCTGAGTTGGTTTGTTTTTGTTTTTTTTTTGGATGGACAATTCAGTCAGATAAATAAACTTCCAAATATGAGAGAACAAGAGAAGGGACACGGAACAGTCAAGACAGCACACTTTTTGTTTTTGTCAATATTTTTTAAATCCCAATCCAGCTCCTAGTAAGACTGGACACTACTTACAACACTCCTAGAACTGCAGAAGGATGGAAACACAATAGGGAGCGAGTGGAGAGGGGGACAAGGCAGCCCAGGGGCTGACTTCAGACATTCACAAACACAAGGCCAGCATCCACTGGAGTCATTAAGGCCCAGATGCCCCACTAATAGGAACAAACCCAAACACAAAGGTAGCACATGAAATGTATTTACCTATTTAAACACAGGCAGCTGGTCAAGCTAGAATGGGGAAGGTAACTGCTAATTCCTTGTACTACAAGGAAGGAATGGAGTAAAAAAACCCAAGCCCACGGGCAGGTTTTTGCTTTGTGAACCTCTGTCTGTGCTGCTGGTTAACAGTGGTAAGTATAAAAAAATCAAAGAAAAATAATCTATTTATAGAACAAGTCAGTAGTCTGAGACATTTAGAAAAAAGTAAAAACAAGTCCTTCTTTAAAAATGGATTTACTAAAACAACTGTCACCCAGGATGACCCCAAGCCCTCTGGTCCTCTGGCAAAGCCAGGGGCAACTTCAGACAAGAACTGTTGCTGAGTGTACACTGGTACACATCCAGCAAAGCCAGCAGGGAGGGGTTTGCACTGTGAACAGTATCTGCAGACTGCTTGCTGCTATCCCAGGAGGCCATGCCCGTAGCCTGGTGATACTGGAAAGAGTTGTGAGTGAAACTTTTCACAGAAGCACATGTCAGTGTAACCTCTGAGGTAAGTGGGCTGTCTTCTTTCCTTCCCATCCCTGGGTACAGATCTCAGAAGCTGTGCCCTGGGTGCTGTACCACCTTGCCAGCTCCATCCTGCGCCACACAGCTTTAATGTGCAGGAGTGCAGAACTCTAAGCAAAGCCTAGAACAGGAGAGAGCATCCCTGTGGAAAGGGAAGCGCTCTGCTCTTCCCAAGTTCTGGTCTAGCTAAACCTTACAGATGCTTTCTGGCCCTCCTCAGGACAGGAAGATTGGTTGTTTCCCACTGAGGAAAAAAAATTTTGCCTAGCGGAGTAGAGTTGGGTTTCTTTTTTGGTAAACAGAACCTTTGCTGATTTCTGAGATTATGAGCTCCTCTGCCCTTTAGCTACAAAAGAGAAATTAAAAGAAATTCATCCACTTGCTCCCACCCTTATAGTGTAGTGTTAGCTGCCTGGATATGGAGGCAATTTCCTTCTCCCAAGACATTGCTCTACACACTGGGTTGGCACGGAGAGGCAAAAGGTGACTTCCAAAGTCACCTCCTCGGGGTAACCTGGCAGCTCTACCATCTCCAGCCCACGCCCACCAGTTCAGGCCAGCTCCACTGCCAACACGTACTGCTAACACCCTGAAGTGTCTAATCTAACAGCCTCGAGTTCGCTCAGTCCTTGAGAGCCACAGCCACACTCGGAGATGGAAACGCTCGAGTCGGGAAGCGCCGGCCGGAGCTCCTCGTCAGGCGGTGTCTGCATAGATGAGTCGGTGCCACTGTGCCTTGACACTGCTGCTGTCCGAAGGAAGCCAGCTGTAAGGAACAGACCAACTCCCTGCACATCTGTACATCCTTGGAAGAGAAGCTCAAGGGGCTACATCAGCTTCAAACCCTCTCTTTCTCAAGGGTTCCAGCGGTCCGTTTCCCAATAAGTCCTGGGCCTCGAGTAGTTGCTAACTGGTCTCCTTGAGATCTTCCATTGGTAGTTTGTAGCTCAACAAGAAGGGAGGAGGTGGGGCGTGGGCAGGGCTGCTGGGTCCCTGCAGGGGTTTCTTTGCACAGTTTATACAGATGTAATCCTCGTTCTCAGCCATCTCTGGGGAGACCCCCACGCACACCTGGTGGAACCACTCATCGCAGCCCCCGTCACACTGCACCCAGTCCACCTGCAAGAGAGCACAGCAGCAACACACAGCCCGTTACAAGGACGGACAGACAGGCAGCTCTCCACGAAGAAAACACCTTCTGTTAAACCTGCCTGAGCTACCAAGATTATAAAAGCTCTGGGGCAAAAAATCAGCGCCCCTATAGAGGTTGTTTAAACAAGCTGCTTCAGTTTAATAAAAGCCAACTCTTCTAACGAACCCTGCCCCTCTTGCATCCTTACACTGCAACAATACAGAAACACTCTACTCGCCCTGAGGAGGATGACTCAGCTCTCCTCAGATGAAAGGAGGCGTGCTGAAAGACATTTAAAGTGCTCAGGGATGGTTATTTCGGCATTGGTGAGGGGGTCCAAACACACCCCCCTTGAACTGCATTATCAAACGGTGGCTTTAGTAAATCTAAATCCTTAGTGTCAGAACATTTAAGCTGCAATACAAACTTTGAGCTGAGCTTGCTGTAGAACAATTTAGAAAAGATAAAAAAACCTGAGTTAGAACGTAGGAAGGAAGATTAATGGCTTGCTTTCTGTAATTTGTAGAATAAAAGTACATGCTATTTGGAGTCAGTGGGCAGGAACTCCGATTTGCAGGGTAAGAAACACAGGTTCTCCATTTTAATGGCATCCACTGGTACAGCTATAAAAGTTGTTACTGCTGTAGTTCTGCTCTGCATTTACAGGGGAACATAAAACTGCATCAGAAAAATAACAGTAGTGGCCAACCTATACAAAATGAAGAAACATTATCATCATACAGACTTCAGTTTGTAGCCAACTACTGCTGAACAGATTTTCCCAAGCGATTAGCAGTGGACAGCAACAGCTGCAGCTTCAGTCACTGCATTCCTGTATCTGCCATTTTTTTACAAGTACGGGCATTCACCTGCTCAAAGTAAAAAAGTACAGAAAAAACATTTTGAAAGAATTTTTGATCATCAGTCTGTGTTAAAAGCTGACAATCGTGACAGGCAGTACCACAGAGAGAGGCAGATCAAGTTGGCTTTTTTTTAATAATCCAATCAGGTCTAAAAAAAATTGATTATTTATCTCCAACAAGCTAAATGAACCACTGGAGTTGGTAGATCACTCAGCCTGCAGCATCACCATCCACAGAGTGTATGCAAAAAATACAGAAAATCTACTTCGTTTAGGAACATCACACATCCCACTCCTGCCCAGGAACACAGGAAAGCCAGGAACATTTCTTTCTGAGTCCAAGAATTAATTATTTGAATCAACCAATACACATTGCACAAAGTCAACAAAAAAATTACACAGCCTGAAGAAGTCAAACTCGCCAACCAAACCAAGAATACCTCTTCCCAGATTCTAGTTTTCCATCTTCTGTACTGAAGCACCTAAGAGAATAAGGAAGTTCTACAGTTTGATCTGCTAAATCCATCTACCTACCCAAGTCCTGCTCAACCCTCTCTCATTTCTACCACACCACTTTGGTTTCTCATGCTGCTCAACTCCAGTATTACCCGGCCCAGGGGTTCTGACTTAGCACAGAGTTGCCTGTGACAGAATAAGGGGAAACTCACTTTGTCCTTGCAGGGCCTTTGGCAGTTCTGAGCAGCACACACAGCATTCTCATCATCCGACTCTTCTGCTCCTGACCAGTCGTACTTGGAAGGAATATCCAGAACCTTCTTCTCTCTTTTTTTTTCTGTGCTCTCCTTTGCCAGTTCTACCTTTGCCACAACTGCCTTCTCTCTCTTCTTCTTCCGCTCCTCTTCCTTAGCCAGTTTCTTTGCCAGCTTGTTCAGCTCCTTTGTCTTATCCATGGTGAGTTTTAGCTTCTTCTTCTTGGGTTTTTCCAGTTTTTTCAGCTCTTTAGATTTTTGTTTCATATCTCCAAAGAACTGCTCTGCTCTCTCCAGTTTTCGTTTCCGCTTCCTCTCAGAAGAGTCCCTCCCTCTCATTTTCAGTGGTTTTTCATCCATGCTGTCATCCTTCATAGAAAAAGAGACATATTTCACTCAAATACAAGTTTCCTACAAAGCTGAGGTCTGAGAAATGTACTTACCTCTACCTTTACCCTGATATGGTATGAAGAAATCTAGTCAACAACATACTGTGACAAATTCTAAATAACAAAAAAAAAGCACTTCATTTTCTCTATACTATAAAAAATTCATCAGTGTTATCAACTGTGTCAAAGTAAAATCAGCCAAAAATCCCCAGTGGAAAAATTAAATTACCAGCAAGGGCAAGAAGGTAAAATAAGCAATAATTACAACTCCCTTCTCACATTGTTTTTTAATAGAAGTCGAGAAGATTAATCATTTGTTAGATGCTCTTGCTTATTTTTCATCCGAGGTCAGTCTTGCCTGTAATTATTTTTGAGAGAAAGCAACTGCTGTTTTGGAGATTAAGAAAGAGTAATTGGTGAATTCTTAAAATGTATCATCAACTCAAGCAAGAAGAGAAAGCAACATCCGTTATTTGAGTGGCTTCCAAACTGGCAGACATTGTAAATATCCTGGCGTCATCGAGGGCTCTTAAAGAACAGATTCAGATCACAAGTGGGGCTTCAAACTGCCAAGCTCTGTCCCCCCCACAGGTAGCAGCCACAGTGGCAAGTCCCATTTATACCTGAAAGATTCACTTGTGCAGTCCTTGGTACAAACAGGACTGGCTGGATTTCAGTCAATGCAGCTATATACTTTCACCTTAATTATTAATAGATTAAGAACATACTATAAGCCAGTGGAGAGACTGTTTACTGTACATTACTTAATATAGCTACTCCACCCAAAACCAAATCCTCTCAAGATTATTTCACAGAAGTCTACTTATTTTTTATGTAAATAGACAGAGTATATTCAATTCAAAATGAGCAGTTCTGGTCAAGCAAGCATTCATAAAGGTTAACCAGAAAATGCTGTAACACACACTTGACACTCCTCACCCCACTGCCCTGGAAAAAAGCTTTTCTTACCTATTAATATAACAATTTAGCATATTATTTTTAAGTTATTTGCTGGCATTCTAACTGCTCTTCAATCAACCTTCTGCCAAAACCATTACACTGAAAGAACATGACAAAAGCTTATGTACTCGGGCTAAAAGGTGGTATAGCAGCAGTAGTGGGAGGCAGGGGCAGTTTTATACTCCACACTTGTAACTGATGCAGTTTGGAAACACTTTAACTCACGCACTGTGAGTTAAAGTGGATGGATGGCACACAGAAAATGAGACACCAATTAATATGTCCACCTAACCTCACTGTTCACAGCACCTTCGTTACCGTACAGCACCAAAAAAGCCAAGGAAGAACCATCATCTCATGTTCTTCCTGTGCAGCTCAGAAACCCAACGAGCCATCATAAAATCCATAGCTACATATGGTCAAACTGACCCCTAACTGCAGCTGACAGATGATAAAATATGGGTTCCACTCAACCCAGCAGCTGACCTCCTCTTCCAGCACACATCCCTGGCCCTCTGCACCAACGTAGCCAAGTGATTCTGACTTAACCTCAGAATCAGCAGATAAATCTGCCTGATCCACTGGCAGCTGGGCAAAGCAATCAGGACATCTCCACATTATATCAATAAAAAATCGCTATGTCTATGTTATCCTGAGGAAGAGTAGGAATCTTATTGTCTGCATTATCCAAGCAAGTTTTCTCCAGTAACAAAGTTCAGTAATGTACAAGTATCACGTTATATAAGCTAAGTGTAACTTTTCATCTTCCTAAATGTTTCGTCTAACTCTTTTGCAGATTAGTTCTGTTTCCAGGCATAATCAAAGAGTGTTTCCTCTCTTAACCTGTTACCTTCTAAAATAAGGTTTGCACATGGAGCTACTTGAGAAAACTGTTCCAGATATGGTTAATTGTGGAGGACAATGCTACGGCATGAGTGATTAAGAACTGTATTTCTGGATCATTAATTCTGTTGTTTTCTGTAATCTACTACTCCCTCCAGTTTGGTGAAATCCAAACATGACAAGCAACTAAGCACTCAACTATTCAAGATCATATATACATACAGATCCACCAACAGCATGGGGTGGGATTTCTGATCCACACCAGAATATTCATTTGAGTTTCCTACCTCCATGACATGAAGAAACCTGTCCTCAGAGGGTGGATGAGTGGCCTGTAAAATCCTCCAGATGTGCTGAGTTTCATCCAGAGATACCTCCAGGAGATCTCCTACCATCATCAGATCTTCCAGCTGAGCTTTGGCTCCAGGTGACAGCTCCAACACGGGGGGCTCCAAACTGCGAGGTACCAGCGGGCTCTTGCGGGGCTGCTTCCTTGGAGTGCTAGAACCTTCCAGACAGGAGCCAAGACACACAACACCATTAAGGCTGGAAAAGACCTCTCCTCTAAGGTCTGTGCCAAACCCATCACTAAACCCCAAGTGCCACATCCTTTTGAACTCTTCCAGGGACAGTGATTCCACCATTTCCCCAGGCAGCCTGTTCCACTGCCTGCCCACCCTTTCAGTGAAGACATTTTTTCTAATATCCAATCTAAGCCTCCCAGGCAAAGCCACGTAGAGATGATAAAAGGAAGAGATCAAAACCAAAAGAAATTAATGTCTTTTTTACTAAGTTTTAAGGTGGGAAACAGTAACAATCAAAACACACTGGCAGAGGTTTATATATC
This sequence comes from Regulus satrapa, assembly GCA_013396955.1. Classification (NCBI taxonomy): domain Eukaryota; kingdom Metazoa; phylum Chordata; class Aves; order Passeriformes; family Regulidae; genus Regulus; species Regulus satrapa. The sequence continues at coordinate 329,825 of VWZN01016110.1, forward strand.
AAATATCTGGAAATGAACTGCAATGTAACTTGGCAGACAACATATCCTCTACAACTAATATGGATAAAAGAGCAGTTCCACTCCTAACTTACTGCTCATCCTGGTTATCTACTTAATTTTGGTTCAATGTACATACAAAAGCAACTACCTTGTGAGCAGCTTTTAGAAGCAGAGGAGTAGGCGTGCTCAGCACAGAAGGAGGGAGCAGTCCACATGTGTGTCACCACCTCCTCTGATTTAATGGGGATTTCCTCATCACAAAACAAATTGGGCTCCAAGCTGCTGGAAGATTTTACACTGGCATTGTCCTGAAAAAGACCCACAGAAAACATGTAACATCTGAATCCAGAAAACACCTACTTCAATGTAAATTCTACTAAGAGTGAGCAATCTCCATCAGAGATACCACGACCAAAGGTAAAAATTATTTCCCTACTTAAAATGGTGGATGAATACAGGAACTATGGAGATAGGTCAGCTAGTGCATGAAAAACCACTTGACAAGTTTCCTCACTCAGCAGTCCCTTTAAGTACAGTCCTCAGAAGTCAACATGATGAAAAGAGGCTTCCTCTCAGCCTACATAATTTATGATTTTGCTTGAAAAGTCTGACTGCAAGATATAAAGACTCGCACCTTCCGTAAAGCGGGGGTATGCTGAGTAAATTACAATGTCTACAGCAAGAAATTATTTAAGATTTTGGAGGCATGGGAAAAAAGGGCACTCCAGCAAAGCAACAAATACCAATATAATGGCAATCAAGCACTGCCTTGGGATCAGTACTTTTATGGCAGTGTTAAATCAGTTTAGGTTAGGACCAAACACTGAAAGAAGAGGGCTGTCATGAACATTTCCATGAACTGAGTAAGGGATGGCACTGGCTTGTGCTCAGCTCAGTGTGTCAAGACACTGAGCAGCTCAAGGTATAGGGCAAAACACTGTCATTTCATGACATAAAAAGGGAATTTAAGAATGGTAATTTCTCTCTCTCTCTCTGTGGCCCTCAGTTGCATGTTGAATAGAAAGACCTATACAAACTAATATTTCTGTACAGATCTATAAGTGGGAAATTCAAATTGTACTTGCCCAGATGAAAAGGAAGAATAAATGTACTCAGAAAGAGGAAGGATGTCCCCCCTACACTGTAAAGGGTTTGTATCCTGAACAGTATCTTGTTATGGGTATCTTATTGTACTATATTAAAGGAAGGTCAGAGCTAACACAAATTGATTTTTTAAAAAGAAATAATCAGTAGTAGCCATAGGCTATACTGGTGCAAAGAAATTAGGAAAAAAAAAAAAAAAACAAGACAAAAAATGAAAAGAAATTATAGGTGACTTGACCAGTGAATGTGTCTGTTTGGAACAAATACTGCAAAAAAACCTAGCTACTGCACTCCTAATGAAGATTTACTGGCCAGAACCATGTTTTAATTAAGAGACATATAATATAATCAAAGAGATCATATTTTCATATCTACTTCTTTAAAAACTGTGCTCTTGAGAAGCCAGAGACTGGGGTTTTCAAAATACAAGAATTCAGGATTATTTTTACAGGCTCCACAACAAGAGCAAATTCATACACTATGGATAATGATCTGTGTCTTTTTTTAAAGACACCGGAACTTGGCTATGTACCAAAAACTGAAAAAACCCAATTTTTAAAAGTCAACAGTATAAAAAAATTAAATCCTGAGCAACTTTGGGTTTGAGTTCTTTTCGTTTGGGTGGTTTGGTTTTGTTTTTTTTTTTAAATCTTGCTTCTCCTTGTTCATAGCTGAAGAATTTGATTGGTTGTCTGAAAGTCTGTCTTCTATTCCAATCATATTAGTTGACCTCACAGAACACATTTCTGGTCTCTATCAGCTTTGCTTAAAGAGATTTCCACTTTTAGGTTTCTACAATTACATACGATGAACAGCCAAATCAAAAGGTTTAAGTATGAGATTTTTAAATGAGGACAAGAGAATCGTTAAACAAATGAAATTATGCTCCTGCAAACCCCCGAGATCTTGGCAAGCATATCCCATCTTTCTTGACATATGTTTTATCACAGCCTCAGAAAATGCCACATCCTTTAGAAATGCCTTACTAAGAACTCCTGATGCAAAGAAGAGTTTTGGGAATTACTTGTATATATAGAACTAAATTAATTAAAAGCTGTAGCACCCAACAGCAATGTCTTGTTGTTGGCACTTCACAGGGGACTGTAAGACAAATCTGTGTATTTCCATCAGGCTGCTGAGAAACAAAGCACTTAAAAATAGGAGATTACAGCAAATCATACCTGGAGAATGTATGAGCTGGCCCTCTCTAAGTCAGAATATCTGCCTCAGAAGAATTTACTTGTCTCATAAGCTAGCATCTTTTATGGCAGAAATGACACCATCACTCGATAGAAAACACTGCTCAAGAAGCTGTGGCATTGCCTTTGTCCCTACGTATTTCAAAAGGACATTTCAATACCTTGAAAACACATGCTTTTCTCCACAACTGCCTTTTCTCATGGCACTTCCTCTCTAGATAAAATACTTCAAAAACTTAACTGCAGTTAACATTTCTGTACTGAATCCAGACATCTTGTCTCAATAAATTTCACTCTCCAAAATGGAGCACAGGTAGCTCCTTTATACAAGGGCTGAATGAAGACATTTCTGTATGAAAACACGAACAGAGCTCGGGCATCAGGACATTTCTTACACAGCATGCAGTTTTTGAAGGCTAGTCTTTCTCATGTAGCAAAAACTTTCCAAGAGCTCTCCATACAGATATTTATGACTCATGGTATCTCTGAATGGGGCACAAAGACAATGCTCACCCTCCAGGGTGTTAAAAATACAAATCCCTTCCTAATCGTATTTTTTTCCTTAGCATTAAAAGGCACCTTTTGAAATTCAAACTGGACTTTGGAAATTTTGCATAAAAACATTACAAAAATTCACAGTAGGAGAATGAGGACATTCAAATAAAAATGAGGAAGCACCTCTTCTGCCATGAGCACTAGGGCAGAAGACACATGGACAGCTTAAGATACAATAAATATTCAGAAAAAAATTGATTAATATAAGACAAGTGTTCTGTATTAATTCCATGCAAACAAACCACTCTGGATTACTTACCTTTATGTCATAGCCATATGTCTCCCTGATGTCTTCATCAGAGTCTGTCTCTTCATCATCATAATCCAAAGTCTGCCGTGGGGATGAGGACACGCTCCCTATCACTCTGTTAAAGGCTGACTGCTGGAAACTTGTCAAGTGTCCCTGAGGAAAAAAAAANACCCAAGTAAAAGGTTCTGTTAGATTCTGATTACCTGTTTTTTAATAATAGTGACTAGAAAGATCTAGAAACTGCTCTTCAGTGCTACAAATTATAGCTTCTTCACCACAGCATGATCCGACCTCACTCTCGAGGTGAGGAGATCAGCTATGGAATTATCAGTGTTTGAATACATTCCTCGCTGAAATTTATTAACAAGACACCAAACGCCTGGGAATGACAATCCATGAGAAGTTATTAATACTGAGACCCTGGATCCTGTCAAGAAGAAAATGCACTTTGGACACCAAAGCAGCAACTGTTTTACTCATCTTGAGGCCTGTAACCAGCTGTTACAGCCGACCTGATATTTCTTACAAGTATCTTCAGCAGCTGCCAAGTACAGAGCACCAGACCAGCTCCTGGAGCAGCAATGTACCAAAGAGAAGCCAGCCAAAACCTGTGCAGACCCAAACCTTGCGCAGTCCTCAGCTTTTCACTGCCATCCGCTCCTCCCCACGCCTTCTTGACACACTAAACCGGGGCAAGCACAGGCAATACAGCAAGACACTGCCCTCCCCACCTGCAGGTCGGGGTTCGCTGCTGCCTTCTGTAGCTCTGCACTGATGATTTTCTCCGTTTTCTCCCGAGCTGCCTGCTCCACCATCCTCTGGCTGAGCACGGAGAGCTTGGCCAAAGCCGAGGACAGCTCGTCGGTGGCCAGGGCCTGCCGCGCCCGGTCCTGCCAGCTCATGGCTCGCTCGGTCAGGCACTGCAGGGCCTCGCCCTCGGGCAGCCGCACCGGCAGCTTCTGCAGGGACACCAGCAAGGACAGGATGGTCTCCAGCCGCGGCCGGCGGGAGCGCATGCACAGGGGACACAGGAACTTCACTTCCTTGGCCTGCCAGCTGGAGCCCTTCTTCTGGGAGCTGGTTTTGGGCAGGGGCACGCAGCCGCTGTGGAACCAGTCCTTGCACAGCTCGCACTGTAGCATGAAGCCGCTGGCGGTCTTGCGGCAGATGCAGAATTTGACTTCTTCGATCCGGTCCACCATGGTCATCTTGGCCAGGTTGGCTGCCCTGAGAGCATGCATGGCTTCGATTTCCTTCTGTTCCCGCTCCTTGAATACAGCCACCTGCCCAGCAGGGACAAAAACACGTCATGACCTTCGCAGCTAAGAGAGATTGCGTTTCATTAGAAACATGGGAAAAGGAAAAAAACCAGCCAACCCAAAGAGATCAAGAGATCTAAATCTAGCTCAAAATCTACAAACTAGGTAGTCTAATTAAAACTTGATCTAAGATACTGCTTGCTCAGTTGCTCATAACTCTCTAGAGTCCCTCCAATAGAGATGCTATGTAAACTGTAGATAACCTTCTCAATACCTACAAAGTTTCTGAAGTTCATAATTAAATCTGTCATAAGGCCACCAAAAGAGCAGGTATTGACCCGAGAGAAGTCAGAATCTGCTCCCTTCATCTGTTTACTGACACAGTGGAGCTGAGCATTGTTTCACAAGCATCTGAGTGACCACATATCTTCTGAAGCAACTTGTACTTCCTTAAGGTTTCCTTTCAGGTTAACTATAACCAAATGTACTACAGTAAAATAGGTTGTGTGTAAGCCATATTAATGGCCCTGCATATATTTTCTTTGTTCCCAGGGAAAGGGCGGCCAGATCACAGCAAGATTTTCTGCTAAGCAGCATGAACATCCTCAAAAAAAGAGGAACCAAATAAAAGATTCCCTCCAGCCCAGTGTCTATAACCCGAGAATTTGCAGGCTGACCACAAAATTGACCTAACCAAGTACGTGTTGGCCCCATTAAGGCAGAGCTGCACCTCATTACTTCCATGTGACTTCAATAAATGTTAATATTAGATGAGCAGGCACAGATATTAACCCAAGAGCATTTAAGTCTTACACATACCCAATAGTAATAAATACCAGCAGTGACACTCCGACCTGTACTTCCCTACTTTCTTACTTTACTGCAAATAAAGCTGCACTACATTTCTGTGTCAAGCACCATATCATGAGGTATCTTTTCCAGTGAAATTAATTTATCAGCTTTTCCCTAGAACTTCTATAGATTAGAGATGACTCAAAACCACACAGCAGGACACACCACCTTCCACTGCTGCTTACCACAGCTGCAGCATCCCTGGCCTCCTCCAGCCCATCCTCCAGTTCACTCAGGGATTCCAAGTCCAGATCTTTCTCCTTTTCCTTCTCCATCAACTCCTTTGCCCTCTTCCTCCTGTTCTTACTGCTCCCGTAAACGCCGATATCAGTCCGTGGGCTGAGAACCTGGAAGCACCAAGGAAACTTATCCTGTCAGAGCCAAGGATGCCCAGGACACCTCATCAGGGAATGACAACAGCATCACCAGGGAACAAGAACTACCCTGCAATCTTTGGTACCTGTCAACTAACACTAGGAAAAAGAGAATAAACAGATAAGGAGAAAAATACCTCATAGTTATGGAACTGGAATGTGATCAGCAACCAGTGACACGGCAGGTCAAACCGAAAGCCACTGTGTTTTCTGGTTAAATTACAGAATTTACTCAGATAGAATACACTATCACACACAGAGCTAACCAAAATACTAGGTAGACATCCATAGTTCCATTCACTTCAAGGGCCTTTATCCATCAACTCTTCAAAATTACTTCATATTTACACCAGCAATTTGGTGCATGAAAAACCCCTCAAAGTTGCTATAAAGCCTTGTAATATCAATATGAGAGGATGAATAGCACTTTTAAGGACAAGAATAAAGCTTTAAGTCATCGTGACTAGTGGGAATGCACACTTAGAGGAAAAAAATAGCAAATTAAAATGAATGTAGGAAAGCGCAAATTGCTATATTTAGGAAAATGCAAATCAGAATATATAAAATAACAAGTTAGGCAGAAGAACATAGAGAAAAAGCTGGATCTAGATCGCATCATAAAGTGAACAAAAATTGGTGTGATGTGGCTGCAATAGGGAAAATTCCACTGGAAAACATTAAACATCAGTACCCCCTTTGAGACACAAGCTGTAATTACTGCACTAAACACAGCACTAGGGAGAGTCAGAGTGAGGATTCTGTCTGGATTTGGACATCTCACTAGAACTGAAGACAAAATGCAGAGAATTAACAATATAAGAGAAAGAAAAATACAGCCTCCGAGAATGCAGCTGAACTGGAACTGTTTTCCTTAGGAAAGGGAAGCATGTCAAGTAGATATGATACATCTTCAAACACATGATTGATTTCTATTAAAACAAAGACAGTCACTACATCCATTGAAGTGAAATAAACAGTGGCTGACTAATTTTTCTTATAGTTAAACAGTTTCTAAAACGCCTAATCTATTTTCTTAGCATTTAAACAGTGAGGTAAGTGAAAACATGTATCAACTTGAGACAGGTCTGTGTCCATTTCAGGCCTACATTTCATCAACGACAACAAAAACAAGCTTTACTTTCCCCTCTTCCTTCAAAAGCAAGGGATGAGGCCGTCTATACGTAAAACAGGACTAACCACACTTTCTGCCTCGTTCATTCTATTCACCTGAGAACAGCTGAAATTACATTCTATCCTGAAACGGAACCGCAGTCCAGCGTAACCGAACCAGCTCTTCCCTCCACACGACTGAGGGCCACCAGGCCCTGTTTCTGACAGACAAGCGTGTGTGGCTCACCTGTAGCAGACTGTAGCTGGAATTCTTCTTGAGGAAGGTCCTTCCCGTGCGCTCCCTCCAGGCACGAGCTGCAGCCACCTGGGACTCCAGCTGGGGCAGGGCGTCGAGGCGCACGGGGATGGGGCGGCCTTTGGCTGACAAGCTCTCCAGCTGCTCCAGGTACGCATAGTTGTTCCCATTCTGGGGTGAAATAAAGTTTTCTAAGCCAACAATTCCATCTTTATATCAGCTGCCAGCCTAATTTCAAGCCATACACTATTTTGTCACTGCCTAAAACAGAGTTCCGTAGGAAAGGAAAGGAAAGGAGGGCAGTGTTTCAATCTACTGTTATTTTAAACAATTCTCTCATACAGCTTCTATTTTAATAGTCATTTTGACATGGCCAGCTGGCTTAGGGAGTAAAACAACATTCAATTTCCAGACAGCTATCCAAATGCTGTCTGTTTAACAGCAAGAGTTGTATCAGGGCTGGTGTGAAATCAATTGGGATTCTCACTTCAACTCCCAACAAGTACCTGGTAAAAAATAAGCAGTTCTAGTTCAGCAATCAGCACCCAGAAATATCACAGAACTCTGGATCAAGTTATGAGGGTAGACCAATAGCAGGGGAGGTTACTGAACTAACTCATCTCTTTCAGAAAATTCTGGCCACCAGTGCCATTGCATCTTATCATATTTTAGGAAGAAAACAACAACAACAAAAAAATTATACAACCAGATCTAATACTGCAAACCTGAGAACATCCTCTGCTGCAGCTAAGTATTTTCAGCGACAGCATGCTGAACAGTTCCAAAACCAAATACCGTATCACAATGAATTGGCTAGCTTTTACATCCACTCTGAAATGCATAAAAGGAAGGGAAATAGAAATTGGATAGCCAGGGGGGAAACAAATGCACAAGAAGAAAATCAAGTACACAGGCTCCAGTAAGCACACTTAAGAGCCGTAGCAAGGCTTCTCCTCAGGCCATCTTTGTGAGGAGAGGTGCTAAGAATAAAGGACACACCTAAATAAAAGAGTACAAGCAGAAGATTGCAGTCCCTGTTGTAAGCCCTACCTGAATGGCCTCCACTTTGGCTGTCCAGTCTCTGGCCCGCTGCAGGGCTTCTTTCAGTGCCAGGACGTTGGGCAGGTAAGCAGGGATGTTCTTTGCTTCGTTCACGATGCCCTCCAGAGCCATCATACTTTGGCGTGGTCTAGGGAGTAAGAAAAACCCAATTCCAGCCTTCTGTCAAAATGCCAGTCATCTAAATGTCACATAAATGTGACAGGCTGGTGAGGCAACTTCATCACTGCACTGCAGTGCAGGATTCCACGGCTCTGTGCTTGGAGGGTGCTACGGGCAGGAGAAAGCTGATGGGCTTGGCACAATCAAGCTCAAATGGGCACAGCACCACAACCCCCTAACAACAGGAAAGCTGTCTCATGTTGGTAGCACAGTCAGGGCTCTTTGTTGAGGGGATGAATAGCAAAGACAGCCTCAACACCCACAGCTTCAGTCTCCTGCCACTGTGCAACGTGACAGGGAATCAACACTTCTGCAATTCATCAGTCTCAAATCCAACTCCTGAGCAATCCAACTGCTGGGAGGTTCAAAAAGAAAAAAAAAAGCAGCAAAAAACCAACCCAACAAAATAAGAAAGGCAGTTACAGCTTCAAGGGCCCAACTTTTCCCCACACTTCTCCAAAGAAGCCGAGAAACACAAAAGCGTGTGATCTCTCTAGAAACAGTTGGGAAGGAACACTCACCTGGCCTGAAGGCAGACCTTGGCCTTCTCCTCCCACCTCTCTGAAACTGTGAGCAGCTCTTGCAGCTCAGCCATGGCTTTTTCTACAGCGTGATGTGGTGCCAAGCCCACACCAGAGTCAATCAGCTTCTTCATCACATCCAGGGTGACTCTCTGGGGATCCAAGAGGGTGGACCTCACCTCATCCAGCCACCGTGCCTGCTGCAGTTCTTGCTTCAATCTTGGCAGTTCAGGAAGTTCAACATACAGGCCAGAGCCCATGTCTATCAATTCCTGCAGCTTGGAAGAGTCTGGGACCTCATCAATCATAGCTTCTTGAGCACGCTCATGAAATTCTTCCACATCATCGAGCAGATTCTGAAGTGACATACAGTACAAATCAATTAGGAAAAAACATCCACAGAATCCAAAAGAACATCCAGCTGATGGATCAGTCAGCTGTGAATTTGTATGCGATCATCACATCATCAGTCCAAGCTTCTACACATAATGCCAGCTAGCTGTCACAAGCCATCAAGTCTGGCAGAAATTAAGTAACAGACCATCTAAATTTATGTGATGGCCTCATGTTTCATACCTTAGGCATATTAGTGGCATCAAAGTCTGCACCTAAAATAGTACAACTGCAAGTGACAACAACACAGAATATTCAACACTGTCCAGTCAATGTTAGTTTTAAACCAGTAGGGAGAAAAGGGACTCTGCAAACAGGCAATGATTTCAATACTGTCAGGGGTATTATAGTAGTGACAGCAACACAAAGCAGAAAAACACATGCTGAGGAGAAATAACAAGTCAGAGATGGATGAGAACACACATACCACAGGTGATGAAAATAACAGTGGTGAAGTTTCAAAGTAATATTCCCTAAAGCAGGTCTACCACTTATAAGCATCAGGGCTTTACTGCACTTAAGAAAGAAATGAAAAGGCAAAACCGTCTTATTAAAGGAGACAATTTCACAGAAATCCAACTGCACTGCTGCAGCTGTCCTCATCCTCAAGTTTTGGCACTGCAATGAAAAACAACCAAAGACGGCAAAGAGACAGGAAAGAACCTCTGCAGGAGATTCATTCAAGGACATTCAACCAGCATTGGTTCAAGTGATTCGCCCCCAAGCCTCTTACAAAAAGGCAGGGACTTGTGACAGCAAACTGATGGCACAATGAGGAGCAAACCCTGCATTTCCTAACCCTTAGCTTACTGCCCTCTTTGGCTGATGCTGCTTTTCGTGACTGGCTGGAAATCAGAAGGCATTTATAAGAAGGAACAAGATCTACATTATAAAGATTTTGATTTAGGGAACATACATACTCTGAATGCTTCATAGTGGCAACAGTAAATTATAAGAGTTTAATAATTACAATGCCTTTTGTGTTAGAAAATATACTCATCATCCAACGTGACAATTATTTTGCTGTTCATTATGATGGATAATTGCACTCAAATGCCATGCTAAAAGCTAGTGAGTACTTAGGCATCAATGATCATTATCTGACTTCATTCAGAAACCAAATCACTACAGTTTGTAACCAGTAAAATTATAATACTCATTTACTGACTAGTGATTGTGCTGAGGTTTCAAGAACATGCACATGCACCAGCAGAGTACTTGAACTACAACCAGATTCCCAGTGCTGAGGGGTGGGGGAACACAGACTAGCTGGGAGAAGGTATTAGACAAAAACACAAGCTAAAACTGTTAAGAGTTAATTGTAAGCCTGCAGCCCTCTCATCTACGAATTATATTGCAATTAGAAGCAGGTTTTAAATACATTAAAACCACAAAAGCCCTACTGAGAACAATCTTACATGTCTACCTAATAGATGATGATAATATTTCGGTAATAAATACTAGCAAGTATTTTTAGGTTGTACGTGGAAAGAAGTGAAGTAAAACCATCCTATCATATGAGGATGAGAAAGCACTTTCCATTTTATTAGATGCTGGCAAACTGGCTGAAGAACACCTTTGAAGGACAAAGATCAGCATTAACAAGCCTGGCAAACATGCACACTAGGGCCCTATGCTTTTCTGAAGGAAACCATTTTCAGCAAAAAAAAAATGTCAGTATTATGTAAATAATAAGAAACTCCACTATAAAGTCTCTTTTATCAACACTGAACTATCATAGAAAAGTTCATATAAAATTCATGAATGAAGGACAAACACTAACAAACACGGAAAAGAGGCTTTCTGAAAAAAAAAACAAACTTATTTTTAGACTGTATGTTTGCCTATGTAGCAGCAGCTGCACCTCTGGTAATGTTCATGATTTTAGGCCCTCTATCTAATGCTACACATCACATGTAAAACTGTACAAGCAGAGCATGCAGGTTAATAAGAGATTAACATACATCTCAGGAAGCGTTTCTCTAGGCAAAACATCTTGATAAAAGATGTTTTCTTCAGGAGTTCTCTCCAAGTTGGTTAGTAGGTGAAATACTGTTTAGTATTTCATCACCAGTGACAGAGAAACAAATTAAGACTGCTGCTGAAAACACTTGCTATGATGCAGAGTGCCAGAATGATAAATGGTAATAGCAGCCTGGGGAATCAGTATGATCTGGATTACTTATTAGTCTAGATTCATTCACAGACAGGTGCAAAGATATATATGAAGGGCAAGACATGCAGGCTATGCCTACAGATGAAGAAGGCTGGAGCTTGGAAAGCAAGGCTGAGATGTATTTATGGAATAACTGACAATGCAGCATTGCTTTCCTGCTGCCCTGCAAAAGATGACCAATGAAACCCTCAGAGATTTCTACAAAAACATATAAAGGGTAGGATTTCGCCAGAAACTTCACCTCTGCAGAGAGCATTAATGATGGTGAAATAAGAGTAACTTATTCAGACTCAGAGATTTAGAACTGGGCTGCCTGGACAGTGACAAGGGAAGGGGATCTTTTATCTTTGTTTAGCTGCACCACCACATCTGACAGTGCCTGTGGCACCAAGCACCTTGAAAAAAATCGCACACATGGTTTACATCAGAAGTTTTCATCCTCCACAAGACCAGAACAAGGTAAAAGGCACAACACTATGAGAGGAGCAGATGCAATCTCACCTTTACTTGTCGGGCCTGGCTGATAACACATGGCAAGCTGAACAGCTGCTGCACAAATGCTTTCAGCTCCTCCATAGTCAGCTTGGTCCGTGTCCTTCCACTGTCTTGGCTCACTCTGCTGTACAAACAGGCATAATTAAATATCAGGTGAGAGATAAGTTGATGATCCTTGGATTTATTCACAGTGACAGAAATTATCTATCAAGATGACTGAGAAGTTGCCAAAAACATTTCATCACCTAAGAACTCAAAAAGAAACAAACTGAACAAGAACTCCAAAATCCTGAAAACAAAATTTAATACAACCCCCCTAAGCCCTTTCAGGATTATTCACCCTGCCCTTCAGAGGTAAAATTGCCTAGGTGAGTTTCTAACTGACTTTGTTACAAATAGAAGAATACAGCTCCATAAAGTCTGCCTTAGGCAACTCAGCAAGTTGACTGCCATGCCAGGCACTGACAAGAAGTCTGAAATACATAACAGCAACAAGCTCTGAGCATATTATTTTCCAGTGCTTTGTCTCTTGTAGCCAAAGAACTGCTGAAACTTGCAATACAGGACTGATACTCAGTGGGACAGGTTCCCATTAAATACCACTCAAAGCAAGTGTAACAAGTCTGCTGAACAGAATAAAAAGAGTTGAGAGTGACAAACTGCACAAATTAAGTACTTGGTGTACAGACCACTGGCAGGCACGACTTCCCAGTAGGACAGATTTCAAATACTAAAGAGCTATTCCCTGCTAATGAATCTACATTTTAATACTACAGAAATAGTAAAGAAAAAAATTCCTTCTTATGCTAAAATTGTAAACGTAAAATTTAGATTAATGATCGAATATAATTACACACCAGCTAAACCTCAAAGGGGAAGAAAGAATCCTGCAGGCTTTGACTTGCTCCAACAGACAGGAAGGAAGAGGGCTGGCTGCAGCACATCTGCTGTGCCCCAAAATCTCTAGTGAGGACACAACTGAGGGAGGGCACTCAGCAATGTCCCACTGGCACTCTGGCCCTAGCCCAACCGCAGACTGCCACAGCAGAGATGCTGCACAGAAAGGCACAACTACCCCTGCCTGTGGAAACTTGCAACTTCCAGGAGAAGGCAAAGATCTAGGATTGGAATACTGGACAGAACTTCACAGCTCCACATTATCCATTTCTTGGTTTATTCCTAATGAGATGGACAAGGCACAGATTTTCTTCTGCTACATCTGACCCTGAGTTTATTGCTGCATTAACCCCTGCCTAATTGCTCTATTTGAGCACTTGTTTTTAATTTGCTTTCTTAATAACCTTAGCCTTTCTGTAAATGTGATCCTTCTCCAGGTGTTAAATATGAATATAAATATGTTACAGAAGTAGCTGAACATGACCTTTATAATTACACTGCCTAGCACTGCTCACAGAAGTTTCAAGATCTTCCTCAAACTTGAGTTTTGTAAAGTATTTTTAGTTGGCATACAACAGCCCTCAAATGTACGTACAAGTCTTTTTTTTTGCCCCATAAAATTCTTTGATCTTTAGATCAGACATGACACTGAAAGTTGCCGAATCCTTCTACCCCTTTTTCTTGGAGTAGTTTGGGGAACCCATCAAAAAACTAACTGAAGAGCTATTTCTTGCACCATATATGCAATTTTTAAATTTATATATAGCAGCAACTGAAGGACTGTTGAGAGAGGACTGACATCCTCCAACAGCAGGAGGAAGAGGAGGAAGCAGCAGCACTAGACCAGGAACACCTGGGAGCTACAAAAATAACTTCACTAGAACAGGGCAACAAAACCCCTGTCATGCTGTTTCCCTCACCTGGATTAGAGTTCTAAGTGAGTAATACTTCTGTGGCAGTGGGGTTCTATAAGCAATAAAAAACAAAACAGGAGAGCCTTCTTTAGCCTTCAAATACAGAAAAGATGCTTCTCTATTTTGCTAGAACAGGTGTTACACTTGGATCTGTGGTGCAACCAACATTTTTGTGTTCAAACTCAAGCAATTCTGATATATGCATTATGTTTCATGTAACAAAGCTGGGCATTATAATCAACGAGGTGTTTACTTTTTACTCTCTCAAAATGTCTTAAGTAATACACAAAAACCATATATGCAAGAAATACAACCAACTACAAAACCAATTCTTACCCTCAACAGAGGAACTGCAAGCTACTTAAATTGACTGTACAACTGCTGCCACAGGAATTACAGTCACCTCGTGGAGCTGTTTTCTACAGGACTTTTATTCAGTGCACAAAACACACAGGATAGAAAGAAGACCATGCTGCTGGAAGTTCAGGAGAGCACAACAAGGAACACATCCAGCAGACTGCTGAGTTAGGGCCAGGAGACAGAATAAAACTAAGGCAGCCACAGGCAAGGCAGGCAACACAGAGAACCAAGGGAGTTACTCTGCCCCAAGTCACTGAGACAAGCCACACATCACTGCCTCCTGTGGTCCTTCCCAAAAAATAACAAATTGGCTCAAACTGTGGACTGCTTTTGCTCTCAGTACTGCTGTGCCTCCCCAGATCCTTTTGTATCCTATTGATCCTTTCGAAAATCAAAACTTACTTTCATTACATTATTACCCCCACAACTCTCCCACGCATTCAGCAAAATACCTCATCAGCAATCAAACACAACTTCCCTGAAGGATTTCACATTTCAGTACACGAGGCAGCTGAAAGCAGAAAGTCTATCACATTCCATTTAAGTCCCCCTTTTGGCCCTTTGTGCACTGTATCTGCCTCCATCCCTCCCTACCTCCCAGCGAGTCACAGCACTAAGGAAAGGCTTGCACACAGTTTAAGATCCTCAGGGCTTTTAACTCTTCCAAGTCCAACCAAGTTGTAAAGATGCAGATGCAAAGTACTGAACAACTCCCTTGTCCTACCTGTGCTTTTGTTTTTTGCTCAGAAGCAGCTGTGCTACTGAAGCACAGGTCTCTGCTTCCTTCACAGCATCTCGGAGCCTGCGGAAAAGATCGTTCTCGGGGTATTTCCTGTCTTCAGCATCCTCTAACATGACTCTCAGCTCTATCACATCTGTAACAAGAGCACATAAAGAATTTTTATGCAAAAAGGGGAAGAGATTTTAGATTGCTTCAATGGCCTTCAATCAAGGCTCCAACAGGGTAGTTCAGTTTGAAATGCACAATGCTAATCTACGTTACATTCTTGCATTACATAAAACACAGTATTTCTCTCATTAAATGAGAGCACAGAGCACACATGGGAGTTTCAGGACATCCTATTAAGAATGACAGAAGTCTGACCTTTCTTGTGGTTGAGATTGGCAGACAGAGCCTCTGTGACTCTACTGACCCAAGTGTCGTAAGACTGTGCTCTAACTTTCACTCCATACAACAAAGAAGGAAGGTCTTCTAGTGGATAGCGGTACCTAAATGCATGGAAAAGACACAGGTAGTATTAATGTCCACGTGAAAGTCAGGATATTTATAATATTGAGTTTTTCCAGCTACAGCAAGGCCAGAAAAACAGAATACGTTTGCCCAGGAACCGAGAAACCAAGAGGATAAAAATGCTCCTTAAATAAAGGAGGAAAAACGTGTGACCAAATGCATTTGGCCTCAGGGCTACAGCAAACTATTAGATATGGAAGAAAAATATGGACAAAAAAAAAAAATCCTATGTACCTTAGACACTTCTTCTGCATGGGACAGGGACATAAATCAGTGGGATGGTATAAGCACACCAGGCGCTCGGGATTACAGGAACACGTGAGAGCTGACAAGAAGCACGTGGTTCTGCAAGCTGTGCACTGACGTTCATCATCTGGAACCAGTTCAAACACCTCTTCTTCAGACATCAACACTCCCTGACAAAAAGAATTCGGCACTTGCTCAAAAATTCTAATGCAAGGGGGGGGAGAGGGAAGCCAAAGTTCTTTTGCAAGCGAAGGGTTGTCTCTTATTACTCACCATCTCTACAACAGACTCTCTCAGCCGTGTCTCCTCCTCTATCAACAGAGTCATCTCCTTGCAGACCATGGCAGCCAGCCCGACATCCAGGCACTCTGGATCTGCAGCCATCTTGAAGATCAGCTCCTCGTGGGAGAAAACACAGTGACGTCCCAGCCTTCGGTAGTGACTCACACACTGACGTCCAATGGGCAGCTACAGAAAAACACATCAGCATCGTCATTCAGGGGAAAAAAAAATTCTTTTAGCTCCCATTTTCCTTCCTTTGACAAAAACTGGGAAAAGACTGAGACAGTTCTATTCCATGGGACAGAGAAAACTGTATCAATCTTAAATTGTGTCACAGATGAGGACAAAGCGGGTTATCAGTGCTAGGGAGGGGCATCTTCCATAACCTTATGCACCTAACATAGAGACAAAAGCTTAAAGGTTGTCCTAAGCTCTTTTTACTCGCAGTGGCAAGAAACTGGCACCAAAGAGAAGTCACCTGGTCTATGCTAAGGTGAATACACTCCCCTCTATATATTACTATGCTTGGACATAGATGTTTAATGCAAGATTCCTACAGTTAACCAAAACTGGTAGCACTCCTTTTGTGCCTTTTCAAGCAAAAAGATGCTAATTGAGTTTGCCACACTTATTTCTGGTTACGTTTTACATAAGCGAAGGAAATTTCACATGGCTGATGCAACTTAAGCAGTTTTTCACAGAGGTTACACACATATTACATCATGAGCTCTGCAGGAAAAAAAATGAGCCCTGACACACTGCCAAGTCCTGCAGACAATTCTTCTGATAAATGAATAAAGTAAATAAAATAAAATGAAAAAGGGCTAATATTTCCATTTGTAGCTTAAAAAACAAAGCTAGAGATAGATGAACTGGAGATGAGACCATAACTTCCAACTGTAAAGCCTGGACAGTAACAGAACACTCCTTGGACAATTTCCTGAACAACCTGATGTGGCACAGCTACTGGAACAGCACTAATGTGATTAAAAGGCACAATGAGCTGGCACAAAGGAGGAACAAAGACTGTTATAAACTTATCTCCAACATTCAAATGACAAGAGTACTTTAAGATGGGACACAGATCTAAATCAAACTCAAAGTGGCATCACAGAAATACTAGTTAAAGATACTCTTGAGGTGCCACTTTTTGGTTAACCAATAATCAAAACGTAAGAACACGTACCCAAAGTTTCAGTTTGAAGCTGCCTAAAGTTACATGCTCACCAAAATTACTTGGTATAACTTCCCTCAGTTTCTACCTGCTGTCCCAATAACTACAAACATAAAATACATTATTTAAATGGAAAGACTGTTCAGGTACTTAAGTTACTAACACACCACTTGCAGAGGGCACACAGCAAATATATACAAAAGAACAGACCCAGTCAGCAGTGCAGAAGTTCACAGCTTCAGCAAAGTTATATCCCTGGTTAAATCCAGAGTGATAGGCACGAGGAAAGGTCACAACAAACTCGCCAGCACACTGATTGGTCCTGAAAACCTAAAAAAAGGGACGATAAAGGAAAGAAAAAATATGCAACAGCTTAAGATACAAAAGTACAAGATGTTTAAACACCACTTTCTGCACCCATAGATAACCACAGGCAACACAGTTATCCCAAGAGTGGTAAGGATTGTTTCTGCCTTCTTAACATGAATACTCAATTGACAGACTTTTTCAAAAAGAGCTGAATATATAAGCCAACAGTTGAAAATTGCCTTTATGAATCCCAAAAGGGATTGTTCTCTATCATCATTTAATCCATTGCACCACAAAGTGCAAAAATTTCTGGGAAAAAAAAGTTTATGGCTTGCTTTGTTGGGGTATTTGCCAGGGAAGCAATTTATCCTAAGACAAAAGCAAATGATAGTGACTGCTGCTTAGAGGTATGCAGTCAATTACAGTGGGTCAGAAAAGCATTCTGTAATGCTAAGACTTCCACTGAATGTAAGACAAGTACTTTACTGTCAAAAGCTTTTAAAGGCATTTCAGACAAACTTGCTGTTGCACAAGGGAAAAGATTTTTTTAATTAAAAAATTAGGTGTAATACACAGCACATGCTTGTTCTGGAACGTATTTTATGTAGGAAGCTTGGCACACTCATTTCTGTTATAAGATAATTTAAATTTCCTGGTTAGTCTATAAAATAGCTTTAAACAACATCCTATAAGTAATGAATATGCAAATGCCCAGCATAAAAAGTCTTCAGAGTTATGCCAAACCATTGTTATACAAATCTGGCAGGGAACAAAACAAAGAGCACACAGAAGTACTTATGTCCAAAATGCTGGTGGTGCTACTCACTGGTACACCATGTTCCATCAGCACATTGGGGTTCATAATAGTGACCAGCTGATGCAGGAGATCAGGCTGGGATTCAAACAGCTCAGGAGCCAATTCCTTCATCACATCTTCCAGCTGCTCTGCTGCATGAGAGGGCACTCCATACCACGTCTTGGGCTCTCCCCTGCCAAAACACAAGCACAGGAATGAACACAAGTGGGAGGGAACTGACGGTGCCACCCAGCTGTAAAGCACATCTCACAGCCAGCAGCACTGTCCTCAGGAGCCACTTTACCCCTAAAGTTAAAAAAAAAAAGTCTTCAATCCACAAGCATCTTCTTCAGGATGTACTACTGAAAAATCAGTTACACCCCAACACAATTCTCAACACACCTGACAGTGGGTTTGCCTTGACAAGCCTAGCATGGAAGGTAATTGTCACTTACCGTGCTCCAAAGGGGTAAAATGGGCAATTATTTTCCTTCAGGAAGAAGGAATTAGGTTTAATAAACAAAACTTTGGCTGTCACAGCTAAAGTCTAAGAAAGATCACGGTAGTCCTCTATTCAATTAGGCTTGGAGCAATGATATTCCTAAAACCAGCAGAACAGCATACCAGCCAGTGGAGTAAAACACATGCAAGCTCTCTAGTATTCATAACTAAATACTAAAAACCTGTGATCCACTGGACTTTTAAGATGAAAAATGCCAAACAATGTGGATTAGAGAAGTACAAGGGAATGAAAATATTAACAGGAGCAAAACTACACTCAAGCACTATTCCAGTCCTCTGTTAACCAAAATTAACTGTCACGACCTAGCATCTGCAGTGCTGAGATTTATTTCAAAAACCCATTTCACTAAGTACAAGCTGAAATCCCGCATTTTGGCCACAATAACCCCCTGCAACATCACAGGCTGGGGACAGTGTGGCTGGACAGTCCCCAAGCAGAAAGGGACCTGGGGATACTGGTGGACAGCCGGCTGCACACAAGCCAGCAGTGTGCCCTGGTGGCCGAGAAGGCCAATGGCACATCCTGGCCTGGATCAGGAATACGTGGCCAGCAGAGATCATCAAAAACATGTTTTTCCTGATTTATTTTTCCCAGGGAAATGAACGCTGAAGTGCTGGGAGCAGCGCTCCCGGCGGGCTGCGCTGCCCCCCGCTGGCCGCAGCCGGCACAGAGCACACACAGCACCCTGGGCTCCTCTGCTGACAGGGGCACCCCCTCAGCACAACTCTGCTCTGACCTGAGGCCACCGATGAAGTAACTCGCCTTGTTCCCCCCAAATAATCCGGCTAGCTATGGAGGGAAGAAGGGGAATCCTTCACGAACCTAGATAAAAGACCAAAGGGGTCGCTTTCCCTCCGGGATAAGTAGATGTTTATTCCAGGCTGGAATCCGGGAGGGAAAGGACACCAGGGAAGTTTTTCCCGGGAATTTCAAACCTCGGGAGAGGGGCGGGGGGACACAGAACAACAACCAATCCAGGCCAAGGAGGGGCGGGGAAGGGAAAGGCACGTCACATTTTCAGGGAGGGTTTACAAAATATTCCAGGACCATTTGACATGTGTGCACTACCACATCTGCCTCTGTTTTGATATATAATTTGTGAAAGATAATGAGCTTATTATGACTTACTGGCTTGAGGTGGCCCACCATTTCTTGTTTGTGGGCCGGTAAGAGTTCTTCTGTTCTGCCAACTCTATGTGGTTGACACTTGAGGTAGTTGAGAATAGTTTGATAATGCTTCTGTATAGTATCTTACTCAAAACCCCGAACACTAACACAGCAAGTAAAATAATGACAAGGAGTGAAAGAATGCTTTTCACCACCGAAGCCCACCACCCAAAGAGCCCCCAGTTTTTAAAGAGTCCATTAAACCAGTCGCCTGTCTCTTGTTTCACTTGTCCAATCATGGTTTTCATCTCTCGGAGTGTGGCATGAATGTTGGGAGCTCTTGATGTCAGATTCATGCAGCAGAGTCCCTCAAATTCCTGACATTCGTGTCCGTGGAGCAATAGGAGGAAGTCTATTGCAGCACGGTTTTGGAAGGTCAAAATTGAGTCACAGCACTGGGATTATGGGTGTGTAATGTCACAGGGTGAAAACTCGTGGCTTTAGGTTTTAGGGTATAACGGTGTATATGGAACATATGGAGATTTTAGGGTGTTAACTCCTTGCTGCTCTTCTTCCCTTTTCTTCGTGGGTTTGGGTGATATTGTGTGACTGGATGTCAACTGCCACACTGTGGGTCACAGCTGTCTGGTTATTGGGTTAAAAGTAAAAATAATCTATCTGGCAATTCTTCCTTGGTAGGGTTTACTCTTTAAAGACCTTGTAGTTAGAAGCTCTCATTGCCATTTCTACCTAGAGCTGAGGTGCTGAGAACTCACTCCTTTGTGATAATGTGGCATTGATAAGAAGAATAAACACCTAAGACCCAACACTAAAAACCATCTCCTGCATCTCAATCCTGGCCCTGATACAGCTGAAAGAAAAACTCCCACAGCGACCCACTCAACAGCACATGAGACAAACTTGGCTGCAAAGAGAAGCCATGTCCTTCTTCCCCAGCCTGCAGCTCAGACCTTCCTCAACGATGGGCAGTTAAGGGTTGAAGGCCATCAGCTCATCTCCCCCAGATGTCCAGCCAACTTTGGAAAGTTTCCCACAGCTCCCCCTGCCCCACTCACTGCAAGTGTCTGACCAACTGGGAAGACTGCAAGGCCCATAGTTCATCTGTCACGAGTCTTCTATTCAGACAGAAAAGCTTAACACCACAACATTTCCAGGACTGTTCCAAAAGGCAGCATTGCTTCCAAATTGCTCTTTTTAAGGAGTATTTCTGTGTATACGTGGATCTGCTGCTGAACAGTCAGCCCCGATGCCTCTAGAAGCCATGAGGCAGCAGACTCCCCTTCTAGTACACAGACATCCCAACTTTAAATCACAAAGCAGTGAACTCTTAACTCAGTTCTAAACAAAAAAACTTTGTTAAGAGAGACAAGATCCTGTAAAGCACCATTTTATGGTGCCACTGGAATGCTGGACACACAAGAATATTTCATCAGCTAATGAAAAGCACTAATGTGCTTGTCCTGCTTGCCTTAATTGAATGCTTTGCCTTGAACCCACTACAGCTCTTTGAAAAGCATTCACTTTCCATCAGCTGGGACCACTCTGCAAATTTAGCTCCTCATTTGCAAATGTCCTCAGCGTGCAGAGGCACTTTGAAGTGGCACTACAAACTTCCTAAAGCAAAGGGGGCGGTGTAAGGTAGAAGGACAGCCCGTACCAGTGCAGGTAGTTGATGGAATAGCTCCAGTGGTCCTCAATGTGCCAGCAAAAGGAGGAGAAGCACATCCCCACGTACAGCCAGGGCACCTTCATGCCAGAGATGTCTGCGTTGATGTGAGCAAGGACCGACTGCTCCAGAATGGGCATGTTGTTCAAGTTCCAACCGGAGAGAGCGTAATCCTGCCAAAAGGAGAGTATTTGGACAAATCAGAAGAACATAAGGACACCAAGTCCAGAAAAGGAAAGGAGAGATGAAAATATTAGCCTATCCACTTCTTTAGTAGATAACAGGATAGTTCCTGCAAGGATGAAACATCAAAACCAGAAATAATTCCTTAATTATCATAATCATCAAATAATCACACGAAGATTTTAATACCAGTCCTACTATTTCAACATAGCCCATCTTCTTTGGATCAAGGCTTATACACTTAGGTTTTGACTTCTTTCCCAGCGCAAGACTGCAGGTTTCATGCTTTTTTGGTGGAAAAAAATACCAGCAACACCAGCAGAAAAACTAAAGACAGAAGTCTTCATTAATATAGGACAACTTTAATTGCAGACAATGCAGTGAATCTCATGTTATTTCAGGTTTTTTGAACACCCAGTTTACCATGCTGCCCTTGATGTTGATCTACTGTATAGATTGCTTTAGAAACTCTTCTCAAGGGAAGATATTCCTACACACTCAATTTTGAGAGGACAGCATCACCTTTTAAGCACTCTAACCTTTACTTTGAAATGCACACAATTTGTTCAAATAATTATAATCCAGACAGCCTTAAAAGCCCACTACTGTGCTTTAGCATTAATCTACTTCCCACTTTTCCAAAAGCTGGAAGCACAGATTCATTGGCATTTTAGACATATCTTACAACTGCTGAAAGGACTGGTCAGGCCCTCAGCTCAGCAAAACATCACTGCTGCTTCTTTTGCTCTGACACTACAAAGACATTGCAGTGAGTCAGAAGACTTCAGTGATATGGTTAAAAATGTTTTCAAGTGATTACCTTCATACAAATAAATAAACAATCAGCGCTGACTCACTAAGCACACTCACAATCACTGCACAGCCAACAAAGGTACACACAGCAAGGTGCAGGAATAGGTGGAAGACAACAGCGAACAGAATTACCTGTTCCAGTGAGCAGCATGAATTGATTTGGGGTTGGGTAATCAGGAAAACACACCTTTACTCTGTCTGAATTTAACCATACAAGCAGCAAGAAAATTGCTTTGCTACAGTAAGGTCTGCAGGAAAATAGGCCATATACTTACCGGACGATCTTTATAGAAATTTTTTTAAATTGAATCCTGTATCTACATCTTTACATTCTTACAGTGTGCAGAGAGAAACAAGCTAAATCAAATTTAGTTTATTTCACCCATTAAGAACCTCCTGAGTAGGACAGAATCAGGTTTCTGTAGCTAACCAATGAAAAGGTTTGGAACAAGAAAGAAGAAATACTATTAAAGAGTTTCCTCATACTCAGACAAACTGCAACAACTTGAACATCTTTCCCTGCTAAGATTAAGTGACAGAAAACAGGTGTGACTTAAATCATGAAACAGACCTTGGTTATCAGCAAACAGATCTGTAAAAGAACCTATCAGATTAATGCCCTGCTCAAAAGGAATGCTAAGCACGTGCAAAAGCCTGAAACAACTTCTTCACGAAAAAAAATCCACAATGATTTCTGACCTAAATTCTCAATGTGAAATCTTAGGCAGAGCAAAGAATGGGGTCAGTTTGCATATCCTGCTCCTCACCTCCTCCTCTGGCATCAGCTTTCGCCGGCCATCCTTCACCGGGAAGCCACTCCCAAAGTCCTTGGATGAGATATCAGCCCCATATTCCACAATAACATCTTCTTCTATACTGCTTACTAATCGCCAGAATTCCTTTTCTACCAGCTCAGTGGGAACCATCTGAAAGCAGAACAGAGGTCATGGTACGTGCAGATAACAGAAATTATCACTCAAGCAATAGATCACTATTAACTCCCCATCAATTTTCCTACACCAAGGTCACTCCCCCTCTCCCCTCCAGCACTTCAATGTCACAGTTTGGTCTGTATTCCTCCATAGTGGCTGGAATGTTTCAGAAATAGGGTACATCATGAGGAAAGGAATAAACAAAAGAGATGGAATCACCAGAAGTACAGCAAAACGCAGGAGGAAGAGGAGACAGCCAACAGAAATCAAGGAGAAAAGAGGACAAACCAGCATGCAAATTCTAAACTATTTCAGAGGATAATGACCGGCTTCTAAACAACAGAAAGTAAACTCAGATACAAAATTGTGTTCAAGAGTTTGATCTTCATATAGCTCAGCACTGCTCTTATTTATATGCATTTATTTATGAAGCTTATTCTTAAAATAAGCTTTGTTCCATGTGCCAAAGTCATCTCATAAATTTGAGTCCTTAAAAGGTAGAGGCTTTAGCAAGAACGTCCATAAATTACCAAACAACCACGAGAGGAGGAAGACCTTGGTGCTGCATGCTGTCCACAGGACAGTGCAACTGTGCCAAATGAGAAATACTAGTTTAAAAAATGCTGCTGCGATGCAGAACAAAAAAATTTTAAAAAAAATTTTAAAAAATCCAAAGCCACTGGGATTATCAGACAGATTCAGTCTATTGACTTGTCTACAAGAAAATACTGCAAGAGGAAGGAAAACAAAGATTTATCCTCTGGACAAACTAAACCAAAACAAAAGGCATAGGAAGGGCAGGAGAAGGGCCCCTATTCCAAACAAGAGCAAGATGCTTCAGTTTATCAAAAAGAGCAAGGATTTTAGAGTACACCCAATACAGTAAACTCTAACAAGGAATAAAGCTGTCTGTCCATTGCGGGGAAAGGGTGAAATGAAGTTGAAATGAGACCAGACGCCAGCAAGCTAAATAATTTGTTTACATGTTTGAAGCTTATGGTGCCTCTTTAAACAAGGCTAAGATGTCTTACAAAAATCCAGGAACAGCTGAAACCTCTTCTCTTTTTCCCTTACAAGGAATCCCAACAAAAGCTGAAACTCACATGGACCGGCATGTTGAAATAATCAGACTTGAAGTTATCAGCCATTTCACCAAAGCTCTGGAGAGTATATTCCCTGACAGCTTGTTCAAATCCAAAGGCCTCTCGGGGTTTGTTGCATTCCTAGGAGACAGAACATAGAAATATCGTTCCCTGCAGCAGACTCTGACACAGTTACATTTTTAGCAAGAAGCCCTAGTGTCCATCTGAGTCCTTCCCCAGCACAATAAGCTACCAGGACTGAGGCTTTTCCAGCTGAGGCTGTCGTACCACAACGGAAACAGAGCAGAATTAATGGCACAGAAGCTAATCTAACACTGCACCCCCAGTGCTCCACACTTCTGCTTTCCTGTCCAAAGTCACATTTCATCAGCTCCCACTGCCAGCCACAGAGCAAGACTGCACAAGGCAGCCACAGGACATTGCTGTGGATACACTGGATTCCAGCACCTGCAGAATAACTGCACAGGAACAAGCCCCCCAAGTGTTTCGGACTTATCGAGTCAGCAAATCATCAACAGATTTGACACGGTGAAAATATATAATAGGGAAGAGGAAGAAGGAAATTAGAACAGGGCAACACAGCCAGTAACAGACACAACAACAGGCCCATCTGACAAAAAATCTCCCGAGTCTTTCACTGTTCTATCCCCAAACATCTTGAAAATGCAAAAAGTACTGGTGGACAGCCCTTCTCCCACTCATTTCTAACGTGTCCTTCTCAGCTCCTTTGGAACAGGCACCATGTTTATATACACAAGACACAAAGATGATGTAAAACTATCTGACAGCTTCTCAGTCAAAGAAACAGGACTGGAAAGGAATTCATCAACAGTTTCCCTTTTTCCAAGAGGAACTATCCTTAATCTATTCCCAACATGTGGTTCTTAAATGGAGCCTGCGACAGAGAATCTGCAACATCTGTGAACACTGTCAAACAATGTTGACCTAAATACATATAAAAAGCCCTTACCCTATTCTTCCCAGCTTCTGTTCCAGTACCCTGCTGTAAAATTACATTAGGCATCTGTGCACAATTAACATCTAAAACAAAAACTGAGGCCAAAAGTACTAGTGAATACTTCAAAGATCTTTCTGCTGTTGCTTGTTTACCCTCCAGTACATATTATAACCATGTGTTTCCCCCTTCTACATCTCAGTTTCAACATATCTCTAAAATTTTTCAAGCACTTCCTGTATCATTTGCTAGTAAAACCTTACTTGGCACCTTATCTTTCCTGGGTTTGTCCCTGCCTGCATATTTTTCTTTGGTAACCATCTATCCCTGGTTTTACTAGCAATAACGAATTTTCTTCAGTTTCCACATTCTTAAACTGTTGTAACCACTCTACTTACTACCACGATCTCTAAATTAACTCCAGTAAGCTTCTTCCACTGAACCCTACAGCTACCAACTTTCTGAGCTTGCAAAATTTGTTTCCTTAAGACCAAGATGTTTGCAGTCTGTTGATCAATCATTTCTTGGAACTGCGTAGCTCTTGTTTTGTGAGTAATGAAATTCAACTAGCTTCCACTCTCAGAGCCTGAACAGTTCCTTTTTTAAGACTAAACCAAATCTAAAATACCTACACAACACAATTTTAGATTAGTTCTTTCACTTTCTGCCAGAGGCCATTCGGAACAATGCTATAATGTCTTTCCAATAATCAAAGCCCCCTGTTATGCCTAAATTTCATAATTTACCTCATATTTTACAAAATGTGTCATTATTATGTGGAAATTTCCATTATAACCCTAATTTCCCACCACCAGATTATCAAATTGAATTTCAACTCTTAATATACCATGGTCAAATTTTTAGCTGTCAGATGTCCACATAATAAACAAAGGTTATGCCCAAGATCTAGTAAGAATGTTTCTCTCTCCTTATGGCTCATCAACCAAAACTCAAGGCTCATCTTGACAACACACCAAAACAAACTATGCGCTGTGCACAGACGGATTGCTGAACTGCTCTTCTTCTGATCCTTCCAGGTACACACACAAAGCTCCAGTAGTCCTTGAACTGTACCTCAGCAACGCACTTTGGGCACCTCCAGTCACCCTTGGGTACGTCAGGAAGAGGAGGGATCAAGCAGAAAGTGTGATAGCTGTCATCACATCCATCACACAGCAGCAGCTTATCCTCGTTATTTCCTCTACCACAAAATAAGCAAACATAGAGATCGACCTATGGGGGGAAAAAAAAAAAGTTACAAGAAATTTCTCATCCAGAGCCTGCCTTACTTAAGCTAAGGAACACAGGATAATACCCTGAAATCCAATATATTGAGCATAAATATATCAACATTCTCCTCTGGAGAATGAATTTTGGTAAGTATTGATAATGATAGCTTTTGTTTCACTCCCCAAGCAGCACTATGTGGGGGCAGGAGGACTTGGAGTGCTGCAAAATAACTTCCAGTTCAGCTGGACTATCTTTTGCTATCTAACTCAAGTAGCATCTCCTTCGTGTTATTCTAAGGAAAAAAAAAGTTACTCTCTTCAGCCCTCTTATCGTGGAAAACAACTGAAAGTACATCTCTACAAAGATGGCACAGCTAAGGCAAGTCTCAAAAAGGTATTTCAGAAACACACACATCCTCACTTGCAGCAGTACAGTGGTATCTCTGCAACGGAAGAGAGGCAACAAAATCCACAGATCTACAGATTTCAATCTAAAAATTGGCAAGGAAAAGAAAGAAACCACATGTAAAGGTACCAACTTCTTTCTCATTTTTTCCAAAGCAAAGGGTAAAAACTCCCTGTGGTAAGAGAGAAGCATTAATCCCAATACCATCACAAACAGTTTTTGGAAGTTGCTCAAAACAGTCTCTCAACTAGAACAACACCGACTGGGAGACATTCTCTGGGGCTAGAGAGAAAGCCATATGAAGAGATTTCAAAATTTTCTTTGCTCTTACTTCCTAGATTGCGCAAAGAAATTTTATTAATAGAAACATTTAACATAATACTGAAGAACTGCAAAACAAACAAACAAAAAAAAGCCCTAGGTTATTACCTCATCATTGCTACAAAAAAACACCTCATGCATAAATTTTTACTAACAGCATGAACCTCATGAATGACACCTGCTCCAAATTCTGCTACTATTTCCACCAGCCCCTGGCAACTCAGGCTGTGTGTGTGTGCGCGTGTGCTTCCTTCACACAGCTCAAAATAACACCAGAAGAGGTGGGGCTGCTTTTGGTGGAGCCTGTTAATTTAATCAAGAAGTCACGAAAACATGTGCAATTCAGCTGATTAGGCTCAGGTGGATTAAATAGTTAATGACAAACCCATCTCCAGTTCCAGCAGCCTAGTTAAGTATGCAACCTCCTAGCTGTGCAATAATAATCTTCTGAAGGAGACTGCTTAGGTTTCTTAAGAAACTGTTTTAAAAAATAATGCAGCTCTACTCAGAGACAGATAATTTTCCTCTTAAAAAAAAAAAA
>VWZN01016110.1:357666-370736 GCA_013396955.1 Regulus satrapa
ATGAATTATCACGTCTGTCCAAAGCACCAAAGCAGCTACTTTTGTTGCAAGGACACAGAAGGGAGGGTACCTCAGCTGACACTTCCATGTTCTCTTCCCAAAACAATGCACAAAAATGGCAATCCTAAATTTTCTGTGGTACTCACTAGCTACCTCTCACCGGTAGTACCTTCCTCTCTAAATGCTTATTAACATATGCAACCTCTGCGTTAGCATAAGTGATGATGTGGCAAATACAAAAACTGCACTGAAGTAGATATTCACAAGAAGCATATTCACATACCTTGACTATGTAAGACCCACAAAAAGTCCTGCTAACCATGTAATAAAATAGTGCAAGACTATGATGATCTAGAACTATATGCAAAAAG
Source organism: Regulus satrapa (assembly GCA_013396955.1). Classification (NCBI taxonomy): domain Eukaryota; kingdom Metazoa; phylum Chordata; class Aves; order Passeriformes; family Regulidae; genus Regulus; species Regulus satrapa. The sequence continues at coordinate 358,038 of VWZN01016110.1, forward strand.
GGGAGAGGAGCAGAAAAAAAAGGTGTATTCTATCTCCTAGTGAGTAATTCACTCAAAAAATAATAATAAAAATAAATAAAATCAATGCCATAGTTAGCACTTTAAAAAAAGATAAATAAACGATGGAGAAATATACACAAAACTGCACCACAGTATTTTGCAACCCAATGTTATATGAGGTAAATGCATCACCGGTGCATTTAGGGCAGCTTTCCTTATCCAAGTACTAAAAAAAGGTGTGGAACTAAATACTACTAAGTCACAGGATTTCAAAATATTAGAGTTACAGCAATACAGTTTCAAAACAACAGTTCTGCTATTACAGCACTTTCATTTTATCTTATAAATACAGGCTAAATGAAAAGAGTAAGCAAATAATACCGCTCCATCACAAAAAACCCCAAGAGACTAGACAAAATATTTTAAAATTAAAGCCTAGTTTAAACTATCAGATTTACACGGCCTAGGAAAACCATTTACTCAGAAGTAGTAGCACAAGTGAAAAAATTCAAGTCACACAAATCCTAACTTATTTGCAATGGCACATTGATCTGGTTTTTAAGTATCCAAATTCTCCTACTTTTTTTACCCCATATAAAAATGTGAATACAAGACTCTTTAGGTTGCCTTGGCCTTCCACGCTTGAAATTGAAGATAAGCTTGTGTAGAGTGTTCTCAGGTTAAGATTAAAAAAGGAACAGCTGAATTCTAAGTGAAGAGTCTAATTCTTTAGACAATAAAAGCACAGATCTTCATTCATGGCTGCACACACATGTTAAGTTATGACACTTTCAAAGTGGGAAGTCACATTCTATGAAAGACATTAAGAACGACCGTACATTGCTTTTCCATGGACAAACCTCAGAAGTAAATGTTTTATTTTCCTATTCAAAATCAAAAGAGCAAAGACAAAAGATGTGCAATTGCTAAAAACAAATGCCTGAAGTAGTGGAGCACCTCAGAATCTCTTATTAGGAAAAGAAGCAGTATTACAGTTGTCCTGCTAAAGGAGCTCAAAAAAAACCCCTGAACTACTCAAGGCATTGAAGCATGTGGCAAGTATGATCAGCAAAAAGCTATACATTGCAACAGCTTTCCTGTGCAAAAGACTAAAACAAAAGCCTAGAGCACAGATTGTTTCACAAATACATTTCCTTCTTGCCGTAACAGTATCATCTGCTGCAGGGTGCATCCTTCATCTGTTTTGGGGGGGTGTTTTTTTAGGAGAAAAAGCAAAATCTTAGCAAATCAACCAAGTCCTTTCTCTCAGAAATCACAGCAAACTTACGAAGTTGACAGAAAGAGTTCCTTTGCGCTGCCTCATCTGCATTCCAAACGCTTCTGATCTGGTTCCCTTGCGCCTTCGCGTCACCTCATCTTGAAGTAAAATGAGTTAAATGCTATTAATATCACATCAAGATAGACTGAACTTGTAAAAACACCACAGATATCCAGCCTGGCACCCTGCCTTTCCAGCTCAGAAAGTACTTTACAGTCCAAAGAAAGCAAAAATATCACGTTATACCTGGCCAATCTAAAATCAGCAGGGATTAGGAAAAACATCTTCTGCTTATCCTCACAGGTGATCCCAATGGCCTCGTGAAAAACAGTGAATTAGACACTTAAGTTGTGCACTTTGCTGGCAGGATCAGTTTCAGCACTTTTAAATCCTGCTTTCCCTTTCAGTCACTCAGTTCATGGAACAGCTGCTTAATTGTTATTGTTACTATATAATACATAAAGAGCTGAACCTCTGCCAAGTTACATGAAGCACTCCGTAAATCTCTCGTGAATGAAACCCGAGAAGACTGAGCTTTTTTTTCCAGTTTTGATTTGCCTTCTTCTTAATACTGTCTCTAGAGACATTCAGGAAGATTTAACAGTCTCACTGAAAGCACAGAAATCGCAAAAAGCAGAGAGCCCAAGATTTAATTACCCTCTTTATCCTTTGCTCCCAATGCCAGTCCCATCATCTTGGGTCCAGCTCCAAAGATCTGCAGCTTCTTCAATTCCGTGTTTCTACTCATTTCTCCTGCCTCGGCCTAGAAATAAAAACAAAACCATATCAGCACAAGCCACCAATATTTCCTCTCCAGGTTTCTTCATGATTTGCTTCTATTCCACTCTCCCAGAATATGTGCTCATCAAAAGAAGCAGGCCTGAAAAGATACGATTTTCTGTTCCTAAAGGCAACGAACACATGCAAACGGATTAAGAGACAATTTTTGTCCCAAATTCACAAAGTACTTCCCATCTAATATTCCAGATCAACGACAAGAAGTCACCCCTACACCAAATAAAAGAACTAGGCTTGACATTTTGCAGAAAATAAGAATGCCAGAGCAGCTTTTCCCAAAATCACTACAATTCAGTCAAGTGCCTGGATTTTAATGCCTTTTCAATGGCATTTCCTTATCTGCTTCCTTGAGTAGAAACATCCACACAACACTAATGAGTTCCAACTAAGTTCCTTAAGCTTGGCTGCTTCTGGGCTTATTTGTGATGAAATGTTGTGAGTACAACTCAGATCACAGCTACTCATGTTGCAAACTCAACATCAGAAGTAAAAAGACCCATTTGGTGACAGCTCCATGCCCCTGCCAGCGATGTTTCCTTGGAGTGTTCTACTCAAATGAACTCCTTCCTGTTTCTCATTATTGACCTACCTCTTTTTCTCACATTACTGTCACTAATCTAGCAATAAAAAGAAGAAAAATAAGAAAATATTCTGCTTTTATCCGCAACACAATCACCTTGGCATTTTTCTTTATGCCGCCTCCTTAGACTTTGAAATCTCTCTCTGATGTGGTAGAGAAGGCCACTAAATTCCCACTGTTCAAAAACTTCCCCCTGAAACTCACTGATGCTCAAAGACCTCAGGAAGGCCATCAATTTTGAAGGTGGGCATGTAATTTTAAAGAAGTTTTTCTTCACTGAACTTTCTGGTGATACTTCATCTGTTAGTTTTCAAAGTTTTGGCCTGATATCTCATGCCTGTCCTTTGGGAAGATAGGTCTTCAAAGTCTTTAATCCATTATTAAAAAAAAAAAAACCCAAAAATTCTTCCAAAATAATGTTTAACATAAGTTTTAATACAATTCCAATAAGCATTAAAAAAGGATGATTTTTCTGCCTAAATTGGTTGTTTTTCTTGCTTCCAGAAGACATTTGAAGATATAGTTTCTTATGAATTATTACTCTGAGGAATTTTTAGTGATATTTACAGTCCCTGTTCCCACTGAACTTGGTATGCATTATGCTAACAGGCATCTTCCAACCTAATTACTGCTGATATTCTAATATTGAGCATCTATATGTTGCTATTAAATTATTTTCACTGTAGGTGAGACCAGCTTTGTGTAACTGTGTAACTGTGCAAATTTTTCCTGCTCAGTTCCTCACTCTTTGGCTAACAAGGCATAAGGAAACACACCCAGAGATTTCCTAGTCCCTCATTTTCCATCTGAAATTCATTGACAACTCAACCATTCTCTCAACTGACAGAACCCACATATTTCAGCACAGACATCATTTCAGCAACAATCTCCTCAATTCCTCCTAATACTGTGACCAAGGACAGTGAGATAAGAAAAATAATTTTATTATCATATTTACTAGAAGTAAATAATTTACGTGCAGCAACAAAGTTTTACAGCTTAGTTTAAAAACACATTACCTAAATATATTTTCATCATTCCATTGCTCAGATTTACTTGGATACCACTAAACTTTAGTGGACGAAATCTATTCATGCTCAGGTGGAGAGAGCTGCAGAGTTTTGAAAAAGAAGTTTGCATACTGGAAGAGAAATGTTTTTTAAAAATCAGATTCCTAGGTAACCTCATGAACACTGACAGGACAGTGATACTTAAAGGTGTCAACACCAAAAGTATTCAGAAGCCCCAGTGAGCATTTTTTCTGCTGTGTCTTTTAAGACTGTAAAAAAAAGCCAAACTCAAAACTGAGTGCATGGAAGCAGCAGCAATCTTGCATTCCTTGACGTTTTCTCACTGCTAACAACACAGAAGTCCAGCTCACTCCTGCATTACATCTTCTCCACGCAAGAGAAAACAAACTTGATTCATCTGGGATTTTTTTCTTATCTCCTCTTCATCCTGAAGGATACAGACTGGGTCTCCTACTTTCTCAACTGAAAGCACAACCCAAGGGCTTTTATTTGCATCTCCACTCCACCCTCAATGCACAAGACTCCAATGGTTACAACCAATAACCAAAATATTTACATGTTTGGGGCATGTGTCAGCATTTCTCTAAGTTCTTCTGTTTCACTATTTTGTTTCCGTTATTCTTCCTACGGAAAGAAATCTTTCAAGTGAAGAAAAATTAAGCTTAATTTATTGTTTTATTCTGCAACCATAAAGAAACCTGAAAGCAGATATACTTCTTAGAATTGTTTTTAAGAAAATTCTCTGGACATTAAGTTAATATCCTTTGAGAAGACAGCACTTTTTGTTCCAGTACTGCAATTCTTTACCAGAAATCACCATGACATAATCTCATTAGACAAATCCCTTGTCAGCTAAAATCTACCCTAACAGATCATCTCTGAAGATACACTACCCTTTTCAAAGAAAGTATTCCCCTAAATTTAAGCTTTCTTTAAGGATATTTTCTTGTCCTAATCTGCATTAATTTACTTTTTATTGTCATTTTCTTTACAAGTCTTTAGGAACTCAGCTGCCTTTCTCCAGCTTTTATTTGTGAAAGCATTCTTCAAGAAAAGAGAGAATAAAGCATTAACTTTATTTTCTGAACAGAATCTCTTACCATCTAATTATTCCTTTCCTATTCAGACACAATGTTTTCAACTGACATTTGATTATAGTATCCAAAGACTCTCAAGCCATCCTTCAGACAAGAGAACACCCATTCCCTATCTTCCCATTTTTCACCTCCAAAAATTCTGAAATTTGCTTTTTCAAAGTCTCCCACCCCCTTCTACTGCTGAGGATGTTTCTCTATTTCAGTAATTTCTGATTACAATATGTATATTTTCTTATTCATTGCCCACTCTAAGGTAAGTTACTCACAAGAAGATGCAGAGGAGCTTTGGAAACTACTTCTAGCACTTGGGAAAGATCTACAGAGCTGCAGAGGTCTGTGGAACTCTCCATGCACACTAACCAGGCATTGGACTCCTTGGCACACTACACACAAATCATTCAGATGTTTCAGCTAGAGCAGAATGACATTTATTTAGCAGGTTTTTACATGATTTGCCTACTACCTGCTCTCTCTAAAGGTTGTTTAGACAACCTCTGGTCCAATTCCAGGTGCACATTTCAGACAATAAACACAGTCCTGTCTACAATAAAAAAGGTGCACTGAATTCTGGAAAAAAAAAAACATCTCCGTGTTCTCAGATATTTATTTACACTGCTACCATTTCTGGCTACTGAGGAAAATTCTGTCCCTAAATGCTGCTCTAGGGATGACTTCAGATAGTGATAAACAGCTTCCAACACAGCCAAAACCTTCTTCTCCTGTCTGTGCAAGTAGGATGAGTTTTCCCTGTATCCAAGAACTCACTTCAGCCATTTTAATAACTGTAATGCTTAAAAAATAACTTGGCTACAAGCCTAACAAAAGGCATTTAAATATATATATTTCTTGTGGGTGATCTATATAAAATTCTCTTATTTCTGAATTACAGGGCCTTTTAACAAAGTAGAACAGCTTTACAGTGCCAGGATCACCTGGCACTGTAACAATCATCTTTCCAACATGGAGGAACAACCATTAAAAGTACCATTATTCTACTGCAATCAGCAGGACAAAAGGTCCCATGGGACCTTTTATTAACAGTAACACTTTTTACACCATGTGTGGGGAAAAGGGCATACTGGCATTTTGTCACAGGATTCATCCAAACACAAAGAAGAATTCCACAAAGCTAATGACTGCTGAAGTTCACGCAGCGCTCCCAGATTTTCTGGACAGCTCACTGCCAATACCTTGTTTGAGAGATCTGGGAAGATCAACGAGCCTGGGACTGCTGCTTTGATGCACTGTTACATGGCTATGAGAAATAACTTCAAGTCAGCTTTAGCAAGCTGATAAAAAACACTAAAAAAGAAAACACAGTCCAAATAATCAGAGAAGGAGGTGAACGTTTATAAAGGATACTCAAATACCTCGGTGACGAGAAAGGTGCATTATTAAAAAAAAAAGTAGTTAAAGAGCATTTTGAAAAACTTTGTGATGCTGGAGCTAAGTCTAGAATGGTATGAAGCAAGTAGGAAGTTGGCTGCATATAAATCCAGCTTTCGCCCACGCTCTGCTGATGAGCCAGCAGGGAGCCACCAGACTCCATGTGAAAAGCCTCAGGATGCTGCCTGCAAGGAATATCTCTGTCAAAAGGGGTAGGCCTGATCTGAACAGCGCAGCAGAGCCACAGGGCAATATCCCACAATTATTTCTATCTTGTAAGACAGCATTTTAAATGCTGATGATTCAGTCTGAATTCAGATTTTCTCAGGGGTACCTCCCAGGATTTAATATCACCTACTAGAATACCAGACATTGCTGTAACACCACTAATTCAGAAGGAAGGAAACTGCTTTTCAGTAGAAAAACTGTACAATTGCTCTATAGTTCCAGCCATCACTGATCATCTCCTCACACATCTGTTCCAGTTCTTCAGAGGAGTTGCCTGCCCAGCTTGAGATAGTCCATGTACAATTCCACAGTTTACCATTACCTACACGTATTTGCATTTTATGTCATTAAGAGGCATATTTTTAAAAGGTTTTAAAAAGGTCTAGAACTTTGCACAAGCAGAAACTTCAACATCAACTCACAAACAGCTCCCCGTCTCATTTTCACAGATACATTCATTACAAAGTAATTGTCAGTACACAAAAAAACTTTGAGAAGTTTTGATACCAACAGTGCATCTGCTGTGTCAAACAAGGTCTCGGGGTAACAAACTTCTCTGGAATTTAGTTCTATGAAGACTGCTTCCCAGTGGTGCTTCTGAGCAGGCTCTCAGAGCCACAAGCTGTTGCACTGGGGGGAGGAGTAAGTGAGAACTGATTAACAGCAATACCTGGGATTTGACACGCCTGGTTCTCTTCAGCATAACATTCATCCTTGAAGCCTGCTTTGGGGAAGCCTGGGCATCTGAGCTGAGATCCTCAGCCTCCACTTTCTCCTTAAGATCCAGGTTAGGCTTTTGGATGCCCTAGAGGAGCAGAGCACAGGACAGAGTGTTGGTCAGGCACTGCTAATCATTCCACAGCCTGTGAATCACTCTGTTTGCTGAGAAACAGGACAAGTGAAATCACACAGCGTTTGGAAAAGAGGCCAGATAACTCATTGACCCTTCAAACAAGAAAACCCAATCCCAGCTACCAGGTTATCAAGAGAAAAAGAAACATTTCCAATTAACCATCTATCTTTTGCCTTGTTTTCCTTCCCAACACGCTTGACTTCAGTCCTACAAAGAAATACCAGAAAAAAAAACTACACGAGGTCACGTTACAACTTCCAGCACTATTCTGTCACAGATAACTACCAGGGTGGTTCTAGCTTTGCTGGCACGGCTGGAGCCTCCTAACAGCACTGACCCCGTGTGCCAGTTTCACAGGGAGTAACACAGCACTCTGGGTGCCTTTTGGGTCCCCTCTTCACAGCATGAAAGACGAGCATCTCACCATGAGGCTGACCCCGGACTGGAAGAGCTCGTAGGGATACAGGATCCGTTCGTAGTGAGACTTGAGCAGTGACCCCGTGCCTTTTCCTGGCAGGTAGCCAAGCCGACTCGCCACTTTAGACCATTTCTTCTCTTTGGTCACTACTTCAAAGCCTCCTTTGTTGGCAACAATCTGAAAATGCAGACGTAAAAAGTGAAGGGGTTTGAGCTGCTCTCACCGGCTTGTGTAAAGCAAGAATCAATTAAACCAAGCAAATGTTAAAAGGTTCCATGAAAAGTGACAGAATCATGAGATTAGCCTGTGTTTCCTTAAAAATTAGTCCTTTAAAAACAAAGCACTTACTTATTCTTATTGCTTCATATATTTAATGTGATTTTTAATTTACTAGCAAACATAAACCGCATATTGCCCTGGACAGGAGGAGTCCAACAGTTAAGGTTTATGATGTGCTGGAAAAAATACAAAATCTGCCATAAGGACAAACTGAAAAGTTACTCTGCTGTAAAGCACAAGCTGGCCAGCAATAAAGCGCATTCTAAAACAGCCCAGGCACGAGGGAGTGTCTGAGCTCAGAACTCTCACAAAACCCTGAAGGAAAGAGAGACTACAATAAAAAGAGGAAGTGAATTTACCTTCCAACTCAGTCCAGTTATTACATGGGACTTCAATGGGTTTGAGACACGGTAATTCACATATAGAACTACCCCTGCTTACATCTAAACGTCTACAGAATTAAAAACAAGAGCATTTGCCTGCAAGCAGTGATCGTAACAGCATGAGAGTTGCTTCCTCTGACACACAGGCCTCGTTTCCACTGCCTCCATTCCTTTTACAGTTTCACTGCCAAGCAACTTAAAACACAAATGGACTATAATTCCATTTATATTACTGTAAGACGAATATCCTTTTTACAGCAGTGTAGTTTTGCATTGCATTTCTTTACACACCGGGACTAAATTTCAAGCTTCATGTTTCACATGCTGTTAGAAACCCCAAGGCAAAAACCTTTTGTTACTGGAGTGAAATTCATTATTTGCTTATGAGGCTGAGCTAAACTGAGAAGTCTGTGACAGTGACAAGTAAATTTGTTCATTCTGGTTTCTCCTATAATCATACAGAGTTACACTTAGATGAAACAACATTATTGATTATTATTTTTCCTCATATTTACAGAAAAGCTCTAGAAAAACTTTTTTAAAATTAGAGTTTCAACTTATCTTTAAAATTTCCAGGAAAACTTGTTTTCTGCAATTATCTATGCATGAACAACGGCTAAAGAAGCCAGTAATGAACCAAACCCACTCAGAGCTGCAAACCTACAGCCAACTGAAAGTTACAACTCATTACAGTGACCCAGATATTTTCCAGTACCCCTCTGATATTCTGCATATCCCAGTAAGCCACCACAGACACAAAAAGAAAAAAAAACCACTGAAACATTTTATCAGCTTATCCCTGCATTTTATCAGCCCTTCCAGACTTTCCAAAATACTTGACTTTCTTTAAAACTAAAATATACTCAGGTCTTTACATTTTTACTTACCTAAGAGAAATAAATCTTGATGGGGAATGGAAACTGATGCTCTAACCTAGAAGCACTAGAACTACCAGAACTTCGGTCTTTACCCTGCAAGAAGAAATCTACCTATTTATATTTATTAGCAGCTAAGTTTATAATGGTACATATATTCTGCCAGTGCAAAACCAAATTCGAACAGAGATTTGTGCACAAACTTTGAAAGAACTCTGGTGTGTCCACCAAACTTAACTGGAGAAATATTCATTTCTAGCCAGCCTTAAGCCAAGTCTGCTTTGGAAATTGAAGTTAAGGATTCCTGAAGTTGACATTTTACATTTTTGAAGGTATACGTTTATCAAAACCTCTGCTGGAAGAGAGGAAGGAGAAACTGCAACAATTGGTTACAGAATTGTTGCTCGGAGCTGAAATGGACGCAGGCAGAATGCTGCCTTCCCAAAGAACACCTCAAACTCCTGCAGCTCCACCACATGTAAAAACGGAGAGCTAAAAAGCAAGTGGCCAGCTGACATCAGGACATTCCAGCTGCACAAGGTAATAAATACCTGCTCTGTGGAATCCAACCAAAGGTAACTAATTTATTTCCACCAGGACATGTTTGCCATAACACTCAAATTAGAAACGTTTTTCACTGTATTTTCCCCCGCTTATTTAATCTCCAGATTAATCTGATTAGAGCTGTAACACAAGCCCTTCGTGTTGCTTGGATTCTTGAGTGAAAACTGTAATCCCTGTCTGCCTAGGGCAGACATATACTTACCTTGCTCAGACCATAGAGATCCAGTATTTTTCTCTCGACCACAGGGATTTTTAAATTGGATCCTTGGAGTTCCCAAAATTTTGCTAACTGATCCAAGAAGTCCAGTTTCACTCTTGTCATTGCCTGGAATCAGTAGAGGTAGACAGTCAAGTATGTTAAGAACCAAATGTAACAAAACCTTACAGTCCTGAGGGAAAGCAAACTAAGTTTTTATAGTGTTTCCACTTTCAACATGCAACTTGGCAGGGGAGATATTTCTCAGTCAGGTAAAAAAAAAAAACAACCCAGAAAAACCTAGAAATAGAAACACTGTTAAAAAAGATGATCACTACAAAAAGAAAATTATGCATGCTTTTCTCTCTACATTTAAGACTCTATAAATTAAATTCCTACGAAATAATTTCTTGGTCTGAAAGCAAAATGCTTTACGAAATAATCAGCATTCCAGGGAAAAACACAAGAACAATTATTAAAATACACATTGGTGGGGAGGAGGGGAATTACAAACAGTTTTTATACATGCCTTAACCACATAAAGGGCCTCCTCCCCGGAGTATTTCTGGAGTACTCAAATCACTTTCCATAAGCAGACCCATTTACAAGCCAAATGACATTTGGGTATGGGAACAAAGCAAGGCTTTGAGAAATGTGGTAGAGAAAAGGAAAAACCAGGACAGAATGAAGGTCGTGCTGCTTTCAAGACAGCTCACATAGGTTTTTAAATCATAAAATTAACCAGCTATAGTAAGCACGTAACAAAATCATTTTAAGGCTTAGAAGGCAGTATCACGACAATATGAGGTAGCCAGAGACATCAGAGCAGCAGTAAATATTTTAAGAGGAAAAAATCATAACTTGTGGAGCTCCAAAGGCAAGACACTGGCTGCTCTTACTACACACATGATATTTGGAATTCATTTTAGACACTTCCAGTTGAATGGGGAAAAACTCCTGTGGTTATTTTGGGTAATAAAATAAAAACCAGATTTTTCTCAAAGCCAGGGAGAGTTATTTTATCCAAACTCTGCCAAGTATCAACACTGATGTGATCTGAGGGCTTCTAAAGCGTCCCCCACCCAGAAACCCGCCAAGATGCACATCTCAAGCAGGGAGACCTCCTGCTTGCAGTGCCAACACAAAACGATACCAACAGGGGGAAAGCTCACCTCCAGTTCATTCAGACGCTGAATTCGCGGAGTGAAACGAAAACTTTGTACTTCACATGCAAATGGAGGCTGCCAGTCCTAAACAGAGACAGAAAAACGTTTTATTGCTTCCAGAAACTTCTCTGGAAAAGGCACAGAACCAAATACCCTCCTAATGCCTGAGTAAACAAGCTTCCAATAGTAAACTGGTTTCTCAGAACAACCGGTGATATCATCTTCCAATTTTAAGACATTTTTGTGCTTATACAACAACGTTCCTCCCACCGTATTTTAGTTCGAAGAAAGATCCTCACAGATACAAAAACGTCCAAGAAAATAAGGTTGAAAGCATCTTGGTATGCGTTATCTCAAGCTAAGCTTAAACATGAAATACACCCTGGAGCTGGCCGGTTATTTATTCATTTTTTTTAAAAAAGAACCCATGCATCTTTGCACACTGAAAAACCCTCCGTGTCAACAGCAGCAAAGACTAAACCAGGCACATCACAGCACATCTGAAGTTTTTTCTGCTTGCCTGCAGCCATTTCAACCGACACAAGAGCACCAGCAGGGAGCCCAACTCTTCAAGAGAAACCGAGCTTTAAACAACCACTGTCCCAGCACTGCCAGGACTCAGTGCAACCAAAAGTGCCTCCCAGCCCCACCTCTCAACACTGTGCTATCACATCTAAATCGGGAATTCAGCTTTTGGGCACTTTTTAGCCCAAGTTTCGCTTACAGGAGATTGTCTACCTGGCAGGGCCTGTCCCAGAGGAAGGACAAGCCATTAGAGGTGGAGCAGCCACACAAAACGTTTGTTCCTTGCTCTGCCGCAGGTCGTAAAGACCTCGAGCACAACCTCAAATATTTACAACTTCTAATAATAGAAAAGAGCCATTCATCAGTCAGGTTAGGACCAAACGTCTGCTTGAGCAGGTTGCAAATCAACCCGACGCGTGGCCCGCCGTGAGGCGAAGAGCTCGGCGCTCCCGGGGGAGCACAAACGCACCCAAGGAAAGTTCCAGCTCTCCTCCACCCACAGGAGCCGGAGCCCTTCCCTGTGGCCTCTCAACCTGAGCCACGCAGCTTATTTTAGAAAGGGCAGCCCCTTGGAGGTCAAGTTTTCACCGTGTCATTGAAGCGAGGAAAGAAATTCCAGGAACCAGAAGGGGTCGGGGAGATCCGTGAAATCCCAGCAGCGACCCCCACACGCCCACATTGTCCTCAGTCGCTTTTTGAGGCTTTTCCCCCTGCCGCCGCTTTCGGCTCTCTTACCAACAGCTGCACTCGGGAGTTTATTTGCGCTTTAATAATTGAGCGGTGTCAGTGCCTTTTGCCGAGCTGCCCTGCCTCGCCAGGTGACAATAATGAACGACCCAGAGATTAATCACAGAGATTAAGGTGCTGCCTCCCGAAGAACCGAGCACCCAACAGGAGGAGGAAGATCGGCCTTACGCCTCTTAACATCCAAAAAAATCACCTTCGCGAAACAACGATCCCCTTTTCCCCGCGGCGAACGCCTGCTTACCCTTCCAAAGCCTTCCCAGCTTTCCCAACCGCACCGAGCCCCGCCGGTCGCAG
>VWZN01016111.1:221-28607 GCA_013396955.1 Regulus satrapa
CCTCCCGCCAGTCACGCTGGGGACGGAGGGAATGTCCCTGCCAGGGGAGGGGGAGCCCTGCATTTCAGCATTCAGCTGCCGTGCCACGGAGGGGCCCCGTTCCGAGGAGCTGGTGAGTCCCTTCCTTCCTAAAGCAGCAAAGGGGAGCTGAGGTGGTTTCAGAAGAGCACACGAGAGCAGGGGGCTCTGCTGGCACTGAGATCTGGGGCAGGCACAGCACCCTGAGCACGGGGATGTGTTCCAGCCCAGGAGGGGTTTGGGGTGCTGGCTGGAAATGCAGCACAGAGGGGGCTGAACACAGGAGCAGCTCAGGCTCCATGTGAAACATCCCTGCTAAACCTCCTGCGCTGGGCCTCTGAATAAAAAGGAGGATGAGGAATTGCTCCCTGCAGCCTTTGCCTTCAGCCACAGCGAGCTGCTCATACAGGAGCGGAGAGAATCTCTCTGAAACACCTTTATTGGCTGCTGGCGCCCCAGGGGTGAAGGAGAGGCTGCCAAAAGAGCTGGTGACACTGCTCACAGCTGCAAAAAGAGCAGCAGAAGTGACAGCAAGGGGCACCTGGACTGTGACTCAGAACAGGTGACCACATCTTTTGGGTGGGAACACGCCTCTGCTGGCTTCTCTGGGAGGTGCCAGGTGTTCCCAAATCATCCCCTGCCTGGGGTAAACGCTAAAGCTGACAAAGTACTCAGCACGTCCTCATTTATTAACACAGAACCTCCCCTCCCACCACAAAAATGCCACCTGTACAAAGCCCAGTCCCAAAACCATGGAGATGCAACCAAGAAGTCCCCCTGTGCCGAGTCCCAGGCTGACAGGAGACGTTTTAACATTTATGATTCTCGAGGATACGTCGAAAACAACTGCATTTTTAAAAACCTGTTCAAAGATTTGCTTGACACAGATTTCCCAAGCAGCCAACCTGGGGTTCACCTCATGCAAATTTTATTCTCCTAAAAAATTAAATGTCTAGTCTGAAGCAGCTATTTAAACTCCCTCTCTAAGCAGTGGAGAGGCATCAGTGCCTCCAGAGGGTTGCTTCTCCCATCCCAAGTCCCCCTAACCATAGGATTATAGCAGGAAACAGGTCAGGAGCATTGCATTTAAACCACAATTCAAGAGCAGCACCAGAGGGATTTTCATGGCTGCACAGAGGGCAGAAAAGCTCATTTTTCCCCTCAAAAGGGAGAGAAAAACCAAAGCCTGGCAATGGCTGTCTGGAGCAGTGAGTAGTGGAGAGAAACCATCACAGTTCTTCCCCTCCATCTTTCCAGAAGGACTCGGGCTGAGCTCAGAGCTGCTGCTGGAGCCAAGGAGATTCTGGAATTCACCTGCCTGTGCCCACACGGGCTCTTCCTGAGTCACCCCCAGACCATCCCAGCCCTTCCAGGCTCCTCTGCACATCCCCAAGACCCTCCCAGACTGTGAGGAAACACCGGCCTTTGGGAGCAGCTCTGTCCCACGCCGGCCTTGGATCCCCAAGGCTTGGCCTTTGGGATTGTCCCTGGGACTTGGAGGATTTGGGCAAAGATGCTGCATGGCTGGGAAGCTGTAGGGGGACGCCAGGCCTGCTGCATTTCAAAGCAGGCTCCTTTTGCAGGGTGGGGAGGGAGGAAGAGCCCAGGAGCTCCAGTCACAGAGCTGGTGACTCCAAGATCAGTGCCTTGCATCCTACATCCCTGGTTGTCTCAGAGTCCCACCACTTCCACTCTTTTGCTATTCAAGAAAGTGAAGAAAATACCATCTTCTTTCAGAGAAGAAAAAAATTTAAAAAAAAAAAAGAAAGGAAAATATGCAGCAAACTCTCCCGTGTGTGTTTTTTGACTTAGTAATATCTGTAGCAAATTTTCCCAAGAGACACAAACAAACACATGCCGAACCGGAATATCAATGAGGGCTTTTTAGAGAAGGCACATTAAAATGCAAAACAGGAGATAATGAGATAAAGCAGCAACTTACAGGTTTCTTAATTCCAGATTTTGAAAGCCCGTGAAGTAGCTGGAGGAAGGGAACTGCGTTGGAGCTGGTGGAGGCTTGGCCAGAGGGCAGCTCATGGGGCTGAGGAGTGACTGAGGGTTAGGAAAGAGGGAGGAGAGGGATCAGGGGGCTCACGAGAGGCAGGTGAGGGCGTTTAATAGCTGTGAGGTTGAGCCCTCCTGTGAGGGATGCTGTTCTGCACCTGTGTGCCCGGGCTTGGAGGGGCAGAAGCAGCACAGGGAGCTGGGAAGGGGGAGAAGAGGCTCAGAGGTGAGGCAGCCTCACCCCCAGACCGCTGCTCCTCACCGTTCAACACGAGCAGCAGCACACAAAAATCCCTCTGGCACAGGAGGGGAGCCCAAGAAAGGGGCAGAGCACCCTCCTGCACACACGCTGTGGGCTGGGGGGTGAATTCGGGCTCCGGGACGAGCCCCAGCTCAGCTGACAATGGCAGCAGCAGCCTCAGAGGCTTTCCTGGACTCGGTACAGCCATGCTGAGCAGCAGAAAGGTGGTTTTGTTCCTCCTTTCAGAGCTCCAGCCCCTCTGAATAACAGCTCCATGTTTTCCCACCCGTCTGCCTCGCCCGCGCTCCCGCAGCCCCGTAGGTGACACTGGAAAATTCGGGGTCACTTTGAGGAGGTGACATTTTGGAGGCCGGTGCCAAAAAGATCATGAAAGGAAAATGAAAAGAAGAATGAATGAGAGGAAATGGAGAGAGGGGGAAAGTATAAGAAAGAGCCATTATTTAACCAGACCTGGCCAAGGGTAAAGGTTTTAATTCTTTCCAAGTGCCATATGTGGTTGCCTGTGGGGGAAAGGCAAAGCCATATTTATCTGACTGAACCAATAATTCATATCTGTTTCAGAAGCCGACTTTGGTGGATTGTAGATCTACAGCTGTTCCTAGTCTAGGTCCAGACTTTCCCGGTGGGAATCACTGTAGCAACACGTCTGACTTATAGGATTCATATGGAGGGGGATAGGAGACCCAGAACTGTAAATTCAAACCGTGTGTACATTACTTCTATGTATTCAATTCAAAAGCATTTAGGGCTTTTCAAAACAGTCCTTTCACTACAGGAAAACTCCCCCACACTCACAATTTAAAGGAAACAGATCTTTCATGTTTACCCTTCCTGTTTCTTGTAGGAGGTCTTGAAATAAAGGTAAGAATGCAAAGCCGTTTTATATTTTTCCAATAAAATTTGGAGCAGTTGCCCTGGTGGACGTGTGTGTGTGTGTGTGTTGTGTGTGTGTGGAGGGGGATGGTGGATGTGTTACTGGGGAATAAATCACGGTGTCAGGATTAAACAAAGAAGGCTCAAGAAATACTTTGACTTTCCATTGCTTTGCTGAAGATTACTCGAGATTATGTTTCTCCTCAAATTTGTTTCTTGACACGCACGCCCCTCACGGCTCAAGAGCCATCAGAGAGTGACAAGAGGGTTTTCTAGTTCATTTTCACAGCAGAAACTTTGGCATTTCCTTTTACCTGCTCAGGGAACACCTGGGGGCACTCGGCGCTGGTGTCACTGCTGGAGAGGGCCAGGCCTGCATCTCTCGTTGCTTCTTGATGAACTGACCCAGACCCAAAGACAGAGATGGGGAAAGGAGAGCCCCACCCGGACCCCATCCTGGGAAATGTCGGGATGGACCATGCACTAAGGAAGAGCAAATTTCCCTCAGATGTGCAGCTGAATCCATGGCAGAGCCCTGCAATCCCTACGATATCACCCTCTGGACAAAATGGTTCTGCCAAAGGCCCAAAGCACAAGTCTGGCTTAAAACCTGACTTTTCTAACATGTTTTATCTCTGTATTGATTACAGCAGCTAACCAGGTACTCCACAGCTATTGCAGGAGTCTGAATTGGGCACAGAAACCCAGAATGGTTTGGGTTGGAAAAGAACATTAAAGCTCATCTCATTCCAACCCCCTTTCCATGAGCAGGGACGCCTCCCACTATCCCTGCTCCAAGGTTGCTCCAAGACCTTTCCAAACTGCCCTTGGGCACTCCCAGGGATGAGGAGTCCACAACTCTCTGGTCAACATGTTCCAGGGCCTCTCCACCCTTAGGGAAAAATTTCCTTCCAAAATCCCATCCGGCCCTGCCCTCTGGCAGTGGGAGCCATTCCCTGTGTCCTGTCCCTCCATCCCTTGTTCCAAACCCCTCTCCAGCAATCTTGGAGCCCCTTTAGGCCCTGGCAGGGGCTCTAAGATCTCTCCAGAGCCTTCTCTTCCGTCTGGACACCCCCAGCATCCAGTGCTCCCTGTAGGTGGGTGCTGGGAGGGTGATGGATTTGGTTTTGTTTTCTGCACCCTGGAAGGTGCAGAGAGGAGCTGCTCTCGGCCCCGTGAGCCCGGGGCTGCCGTGTTTCCTGGGCATTTGATCTCAGTTTTGTTTGCTTTCTGTCTCTCTGCCTGTGTCATGTATAATGTATGATTGCCATGTAAGCTCTCCTTGCTCCCCACGCCAAGGAAAATAAGGAGTTTGGAGCTCTGAGTTAATCCGTGCTCTGTGCCTTGGAAAAGAATCAATGCTGGGCTCTTCATGGGGCCAGGACAGAACAGAAACCTCCCCAAGGCAGGGATTCTGTGTTCCTTTTACACCCCTGGAGCCTCCAGCCCATCCTCCCTTCCCTCCTGCCCTTCCCTTGCTGAGTCATGGAGGGCTCACTGTAAAGGTGAATAAGGCTGGAGACAGCTCCACAGATTCCACTGTGCAGACCCTAAGTCAGACACCTCAGAACAACATGGAGAAAACATTTTTCTCCTTCTAACACATGAATTGGGAGGATTTTTATTTTTTTTTTCCCTCTGCTGCACTCTGGAGCACAAAGCCTGGCCAGAGGAAGGACAATTTAGCACCTGGGAGCACCCAGGGAGCTGCCAAGGGTGAGGTTCATGTCAGGGGAATTTTAAGCCTGTTGCAGTTCTGATCCAGATGTCAAATCTCTGCTTCCTGTAACATCACTTGCCTCCAGTTTTTGGCCTGGAGAAACACGGACTTTACACAAAACCATATGAGAGTGCTGCTGTACTCCTGGAACCAAATGCCTGAGGATGGAACATGTTGGAGAGGATAGAAATGCATTTGAACATGGAACCCGTAACTGCAGCAGGCTCAGCCCATATCTTCATCTGAGCAGGATGAACTTCAGCAATTCAGGGAGAGTCCAGCACTTGGAAGGGTCTGTAAAATTTTGGCTGTAACAGTCCTTAGCTATGGATTCATATTTTCTATAACTGATCTTAGCATCTCCCCTTGAAAATGTCAGTGACGAGCTGCTGTTTAATGTCTTTTTTTAATGTCTAACTTTTTATCTGCATCTCAGCAAGGACCTGCTCAGATGAGTGCTGGGACACCTCCCTAGGTGAGGGACAATTTTTCAGGACCCTCCCTTGACTCTCAAAAAGCCAAAATCTTGTGGTTCTTTTGATCCAGGGGGTGGATCGTGGTAGGAAAAGCTGGAGGGATACTTTTAACAGAGTTTTTGGGCAAGGAAAATGTCCTGTCAGATTTCCTAGAAGAGGTTTTCATCGAGAATACGGCCATTTCAAGCCCTGCTCTCAAAGGCCTTATTGGTAAATTGGAGCTGACAGAAAACTGCTTCTCTCTGAATTTCCCTGGCTGAGGTGTCACGTTGTGCTGGGTGATAGATGGGACAGGCAGTGACAACTCACAGACATTCCTGGCTCGTTCCAAAGGCTCTCCTGCCTCTCCTTGGGAAGGCTGCACGGAGGGAAAAGCCCAACCAAGGCAGCTCTCAGCACCCACAGCGAGCTGCAGATCCTGGAGCACACAAATTCCAGGATCAAATCACCCCTCTCTCATGGGATGCTGCTGAGACAGACAACAGGTGGGAGCTAAAGAGGTCCAACCACACCATGGGCCACTGAAAAACTGTTTACACCATTTTTGGAGGCATATTTGAGGATGTTTTAAGAATAAGAAGCAATGCTGTGTGGAAAATCACCTACTCTGGGTGTGGCTTCCACCTCACCTGAGCCAAAAATGGGGAGCCATCCACCCAGACACTTTTGTCTCTGCATAGAAACCCCCAAAAGCTGCCAGTTACCTCTTCCCATCCTCTCACCTCTGTTCCCTGCCCAGCAGCAGCTTTGCTAAATACATTCTAGCAATATTTTATTGGGTTTGGGGGTCTAGAGTTTGGAGGTCTCCATGGATCTCCTCCTCCTCCAGCAATTTTTCCAACAAAATGCTGGCAGAGAGCTGGAAAAAAAACATCTTTATGTTCTTGAGATGGGGGGTTTCTCTAGGGTAGGGGATCAGATCCCAGCATCCAGCATCTGTCCCTCGTGTTGAGCCTGAGAGAGGCCCCTGAATCCCCACAGAGGGTTTTAAACTGGTCCCACTGGGCATACTGGACCCACAAGTGCAGCAGCCTGGCCTCAATGCCGCCACCTTCTTAATTTTTAGGGACCTCCTCACTTCTCCCAGGTCTGCTGCCCTGGAAGCCCTCTGCAGAGCAGGGCAGAGGATCTGCCCCAGAGTGCCTACGGTCCCTGCTTAGGAACCGTGCTGCAAATTTAACAAAAAAAAAAAATGGGGGAGGATTAAATGGTTTTCTTTCCCTCTCTGGGCTCAGCTATTCCCCACCCCCCTCCTAGGCTGGCCCTGGAAGGGGTTTTTGCCTTTTCTCAGGTGATGGGGGAGGGATCCAGCGCTGGACCCAGAGGCCCCAAACCCTGCTCTGACTTTGCTGCCTGAAGCACAGAGCTCTCAGAAAACACAGATGAAAGGGAAGCTGGGGGAGGGCTCCAGACTGGGAGAAACAACCCTCGTGGCAGGTCCTTTGGCAGGGGTCAGGCTGCAGGACACAGAGGAGATATATTAAAAGGGGAAGCTGAAGGAATCTAAATAATCAGGCTCCCCACTGGATAATGCCTTGACAAGAGGAGATGCTGCGGGAGCCAAGGAAAACTGACTCGCAGAGAGGGGCAGAAAAGTAAAAACTCCCTGCACAGAGGGGCTGGGGCTGGCCAGGGAGAGCTGGGAGGCACAGGGGAAGGGCTGAAAGCTGGAAGGAAATTAAATAATAGCCTGAAATTCCCAGGTGAAGAACAATGGAATGGAAAACAGAAAGGCCCCCGAGAGATAAACAAATCAGGATGGAGAGGCCAAGGGCAGAGAGAGAAACCTGGGGGCTGAATTCTGCACCCTGTCCTGCCATCCCACCTGGGCTGGAATGGGGTATGGCCCTGCCAGGCACCCCACAAGGTTAGGGGAGGTCCTAAGTGCCTGCCCTGAAAGTTTGTATAACCTAAACTGGCAGAGCCACGCTAAAAATATCACTTATCCCTATTTATCCGAGGCACAGAGAGATTAAACCAAATTCTCATGCCCTACAAGACTCTTTTACCTTCTGTTTTTCTAAAAAGACTTTTCAGAAGATAAAAACTGTCCCCACTTTCACTGGGGAAAGCCAGCTCAGCCCCACGGAGAGTTTGCTGCAAGACAAGGGATTAAGTCCATGTTCGAGAATCCCAGGGAAGATCCCTGGATGTGCAAGGCATTTAAGAGGAATATTTCCCAGAATATCCATCAGGAAATAACCTGGGAGACAGAAATCCATGGAACAGCTCTGAATAACTTCTGACACAGGTGTTACAAACTGCTGGAGCCTCGCTGGCTGCGACAGATGTGTTTTGATTGAGGACATGGTCCTTGGAGGGTGGGAAATTATTGACTTGGAACCAAACAGCAGATTTTTTTGTTTTGTTTTGTTTTCTTTTTTGGCAATTCTGTTGTGTTTTAAAAATTCATGGGCAAGCCCTGAAAGCACTTTACCAATAAGCATTAATATTCCCAGAGGAGAAACCGAGGCTTGGGGAGTGGGAGTTGCTACACCACGATGCAAGAACAAGGCAAAGAACCCAGAGAGCTTCCACAGCATCCTGCTGGAATTTACCCACTGCACTTCTACTGAACCTGCCTGCTCTGGTGAATTCCCTACAAGTGGAAAAAACCACAGGAAATAAAGAGGAAAATCTGAATTTTCAGCTCCAACTGAAAACTGTTCCCTAGTTCAGATCCCCTTTCACACCCCGTGTTCTTCCAGCACCAGCCCAGTTTATGTTCAAAAGCCTTTTCTATTTCCTTTTCCAGTGCCACATGCTGCTGTGTCAACATAATACAGGGTCTTCCTAAACAAAGGAATGTGTGTCTAGAAAGCATCCACAGGGAGCGATGGCCAGAACCCTGCCAGCAGGGGGGAAAAAAAAAGAGGTCCCACGCTCCTTTTTATGGCACAAATTAAAAACTGGGAGTGGGTAGCACCTAACACCAGGCTCTGATACCAGGTCTGACACCCCGGAGGGTCTCCCACCAGCCCAAGGACTATCCCTGCACAGGGGAGCTCATTTTTGTCCTCCTCTCTGCCCCTCAGGCAGGTTCGAGCAGCTAAAGGTGTGCAAGGATGGGTTTGAATTCCCCCTGTGCTGGAAGCCCAGGCACAGGGAATTTTAGGCTTTCTGTGCTAACAGGCACTGACACAGCATTTGACCTAAGGCCATAAAGAAAGCTTCCAAAATTGAGTAATGAAACTAAGTGTATTGTTTAAATAAAAGTCTGTTAGATCACATGATTTAAAAAAAAAAACCCTTAAAATTTTTAAATTAAGCTATAGTAATATATATAAAGCAAGACAGAAGTTTTAAAGCATAAGTTTGTCCTTCTTTTTCACCTTCTTCTTCTTCTTAGGTTTAAGTCTGAACAATAAATACCATTAATCAAATAATTTTGATTTGTTTTGGCTCATTAATCCCAAGCCTGGAAGAAGCAAAGAAAGCCACACCCCCGTGCCCACCAACCACAGCCACAAAGAGCCTGGAGAGCCAAGAGACCCCGCTCTGGTCCCAGCTCTGCTCCCAACTTGTCATCCCATCTTGGCCAAGGCGCTCCCTCTGCCTTGTTGACTTAACTCAAGCTGGTTCTGAGGCTGCAGCCAAAAAGGTTTTCATCAGAAAATATGGTTCAGAGGGGAACATATGACCTGCAGCTGAGCTCTGTCGGGGTGTGAGACCATTGGATTGCACAGTGGCATGCCAGACCTCCTCATTTCCATGTAGGATTGATTCAGAGCGCTGCCAAGGATCTGCAGGAAGCATATGCATTTGTTTAACATGGTGGGAGCACTAGGAGGAAGCTCAGGAAACATCGAGCCTTGTTGCAAGAAATGCTTCCCCTGGAAGCTCGGGAGAAGGGCCCAGGCTGAGCCGGGAGGGAGTTCCCCCCCCCGGTGCCCTGGGGGACATTGTAAAGGAGCCAAAAATCAGCATCCCTGATGACAAGGTGACCCCCACCTTTCCTGCCACTGGAGATCCAAGCCGAGCAGAAGGGTGAGGATGTGCCTTCTTCCCTGGCAGTGCCCTCTCCATCTGCATTTTTAGCTTCTCTTTAAGTGCAGCACGATTTTTAAATGACACAGACGACCTCTGGACTGGAATCTCGGTGCAATTTGCCTCTGTCAGGAGATCAAGAGAAGCCTCTTTTTACCCTGCTCAGACCCGCCAGACTTCCCTCACAAGGACTTGGCCCCTTCATTTAGAAGAAATCCTAAATATTTGTTTTAATTGCAAAATGGATCCTCATAAACCAGCAGGCCTGTGTGCTATCAGGCTTTGGATTGCATCGAGCCTGGCATGTGGGCTCATGAGGCAGATGGTCAGGGAAAAGCACCTTGGCACAGCCTTCCCTGGCATCTCTCAGACAAAGGGCTGCACCGCGGACGAGGATTTTCTCTTTCATCGCCCCTTTCCAAAGGCTGCATCCAGCAGGGTGCTAAGCTTCTGTCAGTCTCTGTCAGCCCTTCACTCCCAATGTCTTTCTCCCCACAGTCTGGCTGCTGGGGGAGTGAGGGCTCTTGGCAAAAGCCAAGCCTGGCTCTGTTTTCTGCGCCGCCTGCGCGGCCCTGGGCGAGGCACCAGCTCTGTCTGCGCCCCCAGCCCTTCCCAGCTCCCTTTCCTGGAGGTTTTGACTGCCTCTGTCCAAAGAGTGCCCAGGCACACCCCTCAAAACCCAGACTGCCCCAGGGGTTTAACCCTGGCTGACTCCGATCCCAAATTCCGGATTTCAGAATTCCCCAGGGGAACATTTCTCACTTATTGTCGGGGCTCAGCAGTGGGGCAGCTCTGCTCCTCCAGGGAAGGGGAATGCCCTTCCCAGGAATTCCAGATGTTTTCATCTCCCTCAGACTCCCAGAGATGAGCTGCTGCTGCTGTTCCACACCTCCCATGGAGACAGAGGAGCCAGCAGAGGGTTTGTCTTGCAGCCTGGAGCAGGAGCACTGGTGGGGATTGGCTTCCTATGAGCACACGCTGGGCAACCTGGGCATGGCTCAGCACAGGAAAATTTTGCCTCTATTTATTTAAACTCTTTGAGGGACGAGTTGAGAAAAAAAAAACAAACACACACACACACACACACACACACACACACACACACAAACAAAACAAAAAACCCAAAAACAAAAACAAAAAAAACAAAACCAAAACCAAAATAACAACAAAAAATAAAACCTCAAGCCCCCAACCCCCCCCCAAAAACCCCAGATTCCTACCAGTGCAAGTGATATTCCTCCCTGTCCTCCCTAATAGCTGCTCAGATAAACTCCAATCTAAAACGACACCAGCAACCTTTTTATGCCTCCTTATGGCCAGCACAGCCAATTTAGCCCATTTGAGGAGATCCAGCATGGGTGGCACAAACACAGGCTGGTAAAATTCTAGCATTTAAGAGTATTAATTTAGCCCGGCACATTAAGTCCACAAATCTTTCTGCCAATTATTTTGGATAATTGTAACTATCACCACAAACAGTTTGAGATGTACAGGATCTGCAATTATCTGTGTTTCTCCCCCACTGTAAATGAAAGGGATAAGGAGTGGAACCATCAGGGAACAACTTAAAGCTTCTATTTGCTGCTGGGAACATCTGAACCATTTCTCTGACACCTCCAAAAATTGATGGAGGGGGAAAGGGATGGATGAAGGGAGATTTATTTCCAAACAGGGTGAAAAGGGGGCTCGGAAACTGGGGAAAGGCATGATGGAAAAAGGCTGAAGAATGGGAAAAAAAAAAATTAAAAAAAAAAAAGAAAGAAAAGGAAACAGAGGAAAAATGGTAGAAATTATGTAGTGAAGAATCCCGACATGACTTTTTCACAGCCCAGTTTGGGCTTTGGCTCTGAGAGGTGCCAGGGGAGGGCGCAGGCAGCGATGGGCACCGCGCTGCAGGCTGGTGCCAGGTGAGCCCTGCCCCGCTGCAGGGACATTGCCCACCCTGGGAGGAGCCAGGCTGAGCAGATCCAGCCGGGAATGCCGCTAGAGGGCCCCTGGGCCAGCGGAATGCGGCTCGCCCAGGGGCTGGGAGCTGGCCAAGTGGCCAGCCTCATCCTGCTGGAGCCACGCAGGTGACCTTCCGCAGGGTGGCCCTTCCAGCAGCGCTGCCAGCCCGGGATGATGGAGGATCAGAGGGGGAAAATCGCTCCAGTGCTGCTCTGGAGGTCTCCATCCAGCCCCACATCCAGCCCCGGCCTATTTAACATCTAATAAGTCAAGCGCAGGAGGGAGAAGTCTGATTTCCAAGCCAGAGCAGCATCTTGCACCCATTCGAAATGTCCATTTGGAAATTCAGTGTGAATAACACAAACACAAGACAGATGCTGCCACTTACCCAAATGTCTTGGAGGAACAAATGGGAGGCGAATTTGAAAGCAAATGAAGCAACCAGATTGTAGCTCTTAAGTGGACTCTGTGCTGCAGCAAGGGGAAAACTTGGCAGGGAGGGACTCAGTGCTCACCACTTCTCTTGATCTACATAAACCATAAGTGCACGTGGAGCTGTTCGCTCTGAAGCTGAAGACTTAATCAAAAGCAGGTGAAAAATCCCTTTTCTTTGTGCCTCCACGGGGACAGCTCGGCCCAAAAAGCCACTGCCAGGGGCCGTGCTGGGTCAGCAGGGCTCCAGGGCAGCTGCTGCGGGCTGTGCAGCAGGTGCACGGGGAGATTTTGGACACCAAGCCCTCGTTTCACCCAACGCCGCTGCTTGGAGGCGCTGCCGCCGCAGGCTGGGGAAGGAATCGGGGTGGAAAGGGGGTAAAAAAGGTGGAAACGATGGTTCTGTGTGCGAGCCCCGAGCCACCCAGACACTGAGCATTCGCTGGGAGAGCACATTTCGTGCAGCTGGCGTCGTGTCAGACTAGACTGGCTTCGTGCAGGAAATACTGAGCACTTGGACGCTCGGAGCGAGGGCTGGGAAGGCGTCCAAGATTGTGCTTCACATCTGCTCCTGCGAAGCCACTGCGAGCCCTGTTTGAGCGTGTGGGGTAAACAACAGCAGCCCCAGCAGAACACAAGCACAAGCAAACGTGGGGGTGCTCCGGGGGCCCCCAGCCAGAACCCTTGGAAAAAGCGGAGGAGCTTTGTCCTGGCACAGCCAGCCGAGGGAGCACAGAAAATTGCCTCAGCACAGGCAAGGAAAGGGGCAACTTGAAGTTCAAATGTCAGCAGTTTAAATCCTGTGATATCGGTGAAATGCTGGAGTTTAATCCATGTCCACTGTACCTCGCACCCATCTTCCTAAAAAATGATCTTTTCTTTCAGCAATCTGAATTTAATCCTCAGAAAAACAAACAAACAAACAAAAACCCCACTGCGAGCCCTGTTTGTGGGCGTGGGGTAATCAAGAGCAGCCCCAGCAGAACACAAGCACAAGGAAATGTGGGGGTGCTCCCCCAGGAAGAATTTTTGGAAAAGGGAGAGGAGCCCTGTCCTGGCACAGCCAGTGAGGAGTGAGCAGAGCAAATTTAGACAGCAAAGATCAGGCAGAGGAAGGTGCAGCCTAAAGTTCAAATGTCAGCAATTTAAGTCCTGACATCAGCGAAATGCTGATCCATTTTGTCCACACCATGTCCAGTACCTTGCACCCAGCTTCCTAAAAATAATTTCCTTCCGCAATCTGAATTTATTCCTAAGAAACCAAAACAAAAGCCATGGATGCACAATCCCATCCACCTCCTGATTTCTGTTGCTTTTCCTCATCACCTCCATAGAGCACAGGCTCATTAAATGCTTCCATTGCTGGTGTTGGCACCAATAAATCTAAATTTTCAAGCTTGGCAAACCCAGCTAAACAACTGGCATAGAGATAAATTATTCCTCTAAGGTAATGTAGAGCTCTCATTACCCCAGGACTTCTTCTATTTTTTTTTAACCAATCCCCCCCAATACTGGCTTGAAAATCCTGGAAAAACAGGGCTTTCTCCCCCAGCAATAAAGGTACCAGTTTTCCCTGTGGCTTCGCAGGTTTTTTTCCATTAAAAAATCCCCTGTGATATGGCAGCTTTCCTCCAAACTGGGAGCAAACTGGGAGCTGGAAAAATGCAGCTTCCCCAAAGAGCCTGGAGAAGAAACTCCTTAGCAGCCAGCACCCCCTCCAACCATCCAATAAATGGCATTCAGCTCAAACTCTCCAACACTGCAAGGGAACAGGAGAACAAAGGGATTTGAAGCATGGATTAGATCATTCCAAATGGTCTCAACATTGGTGGTTTGGGGGTTTTCTTTTTTTTTTTTTTCTTTTTTTTTTTCTCCCTCTCCCTCAAGCCGTGTGGCAAAGGCTGGATTTGAACCTTTGAGGACAATGTTTTGACACAAATATTTAAGCTATTTAAAATAAGTAATAACCTTCAGTTACCTTCAAGAGCATTATATTAAAAACAGAGAATGGGATTAAAACAGATTAGCTCCCAACGTTTCTTAATGTGGCAAACAGCATCAATCAGATCATATCAATGCGAGCTGACAGCTCAGGGAAATCCAGAGGAGCAGATTCCCTTAGAAAAATGAGATATTTGATCAATTCCTGTAAATTCTTTCTTCTGAGCTGTTAGAAACTGCATTGACTTCATAAAAATGTAATGACAGCTCAGCCTTTGCTTAGCATAACATCCTGAAAGTGCCTGAGAACATTGAATTAAGGCGCCTCGGCAGCGCCGCGTGCGCTCGAGGAGTAAATACTGCTGTCAATTTGCTCTCCAGATGCTGCTGCCCATCGATTTCCACTCGGGGCAATCAGGGAAATGCCTGCCTTGCAGTCCCAGCTCTCCACCCTGCACTTCGGTGCCTGCAGACAAACTGGTGCAGAGCCCTGGTGGGATCCATCAAGCCCCGAGGTGCGATGGGAGGGGCGAGGCAGCGCAAGAGCCAAAGTTTAGGGATGCAGAAATTCCCTTTCACCTGCCCTCGCTCTAACCCTCCTCAGGGGAGCTGCTCCATCCCTGGGCATGTCCAAAGGCAGCTGGGAGCAACCTGGGGTCGGGGAAGGTGTCCCTGCCCTTGGCAGGGGTAGAACAGAATGTTCCTTAGGGTCCTTTCCAACTCAAAGCTGCTTTTTTGTTACCTGTCCCTCGCTGGATGCATCTGCTGGTCCTTAATTTCCCATCCCACGAAGAGCTGGGCACTCACCCTGATGAGTTTTCCTTGTATTTTGTTGGATTCCTAGAAATTATTCCAGGCATATTTCCAGCCAGTTTTCTTCCTTTTCCTCGTGTTTTGGAGTCACCTGGAAAAGTGTGATGGGCTTCTGTATTATCTGTAAGTTAATCACCACGGGGTCAGGTGGGACATTGGGAAGGAACTCCTGGCCAGGAGGGTGGGCAGGCCCCAGCATAGGGACAGTGGGAGATGCCCATGGAATTAGGTGGATTTTGCCACCTCTTCCAACCCAAACCAGCCTCTGATCCTGCATTTACCCCACGGGGAGCAGCCCCAGAAGGAATCTGGGCCCTGCTCGGGTGGCAGCGCCACCGTCGCACGAGGGACCTGGGCTCCATTTGTGCTGCAGACCCAGCCAAGCTCCCGCTCTCCAGCACAATCAAATCAAGCATGAAGGAAGCAGAGCCTGGTGCTTAAAATGGCATTATCCGAGCGCTCCGTGGGAACCGCCGTCCAAATCCCCGCGCATTAACTCGGTGTAATCTTGGAGAAATCTCTTCCCAACTGTTTGGAAACAAATCCTGTTAAATTCTGCAGGGAATTGGCCTTATCTCTCCACACCTGTGTGGGTTTTTTTGCTACCTTTCCCCCCCGCTCCTGGACAAAAGGGAGCGGGTCTGTGTGTGGCAGTGTGTGTGTGTGTGTCTGAGAGGAGCTAAAGAGACAATTATCTTCCGCTGAAAATAAACATCACGAAACTATAGATGCCTAATTTTTGCACCTGGAAGATCCTCTTACAGCTATTCACTACTAATCACTCTTAGCTAATAAATGAATAGAATAACTAATGTGATTAGAGTAATTTGCCTATTCATCAGGAATATTAAATGAATTGAATATTTTGTATTTGACTCGTCTCTCTCAGCATTTCCCTGATACTGTAATTAGCCCCTTGTCTGTTCCTGTGGCAAAAACACCACGTGGCTTTTGGGATGGGACACTTGGGTTCATTCTGCATCCCTGGACAGATGGACACCTGCTTGTACAGCCGTGTCTTCATGCTAGAATTAAATAATCCCATTGAAAAGGCTCTGCATACGTGGTGGAAGGAAATCAGGGCAGAAGAGAAGGATAAAACTCTTGGTTTGGAGCAAGAAAATATCCAAATAAAGAGATTTTACAGAGCAGCCACTCCTGGTCACCTCGGAGGTCACCCTAAGGGAGACATCAGGGAGGTGGTGGGGAGAGAGGAGCTGCTCCTTGGCTGTCAGCATTGCTTAGGAAATTGTCCAGGGAATTCTGTGGCTGTTTTCCTCATTTTCCAGTTGGGAACATGACAGCTCTCTGAAGACATCCAGGTGAACTCCCAGACCTGTTAATACACGCTGGGATGGTGGCTGTTATATTTAAATCTTGCTGAGGAGTCAGGAGGAAGCTGAACTATGCAAATGATGATATAAAATAACCAGTGGGCAGATATTCAAATAAGGATTTCACATATATACATAAAGGGGGAAAAAAAAATCAGATCTGGGATGGAGTTTTCCATATCTATACAAGGTTTTTCGAGAGAAAACAGGAAAGATTTAGAAAATTAATGCTGGTCCTTGTTTGCTTCTAGAAACTAATGGGGATATGCAGAACAACACAGAAAAGATGCATTAATAAAATTGCCAAAGATCATCTGTCACTTCCTCTTGGTAAGAAGCCAAAGCGTTTTTTAAAATGCATTTGCACTTAACCAGAATGATATCATAATCTTCCTTAGTCATATCTTTTCCTGCCTTCCTGCTACTCCACAAAGCAGACAGCGAGGTTTGCAGGAGACAATCTCAAAATGCAGCATTAAAATTAAAAAGGGAAGAGGCTGCACGGAAAAGCTGCACAAACAGAATCACCTTGAGCTAAACCTTGAGCAAGAAATACACGGGGCACGTTTGGAGCAGGCAAGGAAATTGGGAGGAGAAAACAATGAATTATTGAAGGCTTCAGGGTTCTCCAGTCTGGGTAGCTCTAAAATCGAGATGTCACACAACCCTTTCAGGGTCTTCTGCTGTGTTCTGTTGGAGTGAGGCAGATGTGAGGTGGTTTTAATCTTTGGAAAGGCATAATTAGGGTTTCATTTGGGTTTCACCTCCCCTCTTTCACAACTCACCCCACTCAGAAACCAGTCCCTTCTTCCCATTTATTTGTGTCTCTTGGTTTTGGGGTTGTGGAGTTGTTTGGGTTTTTTTCTGGTTTGGGGTTTGATTTTTTAAAATATAACTGCAAAGACAGCCCAGATCTGCAGAACCTAAAATGTGAGTATCACTGGAATTCTGCATCAGCCTCCATCCTTATTAATTATGCCATAAATCTCCACCTGAACTCCCAGATGTCTCCGTGCTGAAGCAAGCTCAGGATTCCTGCTTCAGAGCTGAGCTATTGTGTATCACACACAGCTACCTGGAGAACATCCTTCAAGGCAGAGACGAGGCAAAGTCTCTTCTAAATTCTCTTTCATATCTTGTTACACAACAAAATTTCTTTCCCTACTACCCACAGCTCCTCACCATTATTTTTCTGCCTTCCTACTTAGACCTGGAGTTTTCACTGTGAACCTGAAACCACTTTCACAGATTTATTTAGGTATATTTAACACTCCCCCCCACCCTTAATTTCTCCTTTCAGATTGCTTTCAGACAGCAAGAGTGTAAACCACTTTGATTCCTGGGTTGTTGTGAGAAAAATGCTATATGAATGAATAAGTTATAATAATAATAATACATTACGGTGATAATGATGGATGTGTTTTAAACAAAGCCTCTGGCTGCCAGTGTGGAGGAGCTATGGAAAAATCAAAGATAATCTTGCATGAGGAGAATTGTAATGAGAAAGACCTGGAATATTTTATCTCTGAACTGCTCCTATCTGCTCGCCCTGGATCACGGCTGCCCCAGTTTGACTTGAAGAGTGTGGCAGGTCTGGAGCTAAATTTAGGCCCAGGTGCTCTGCTGCTGTCAGGAAAGGAGGGGTTGGATCCCTCCTGGATCCTTTCCCAGCCCCTGTGGGCTCCGAGCCTCGGCCCCGGCGTGGGGCAGGACCCTGTGGTGCTCAGCACTGCACACACACACACACACAGAGCCCCTTTCATCCTCAAAGCCTCTGCCAGCCAGGCAGATGAAAGCAGAGAAAGAGATGAAAAGACTCGGCCCAGCCACCCAACAGGTCACTGGCAGGGCTGGGAAGAGCTCTGCCACTGTCTGCAGGAGAAACCCGCGCTGGCAGTCCTGTCCCACCGCTGGGAAAGGGCAGGTTTGGCTTAATGCAGCTCGTTCCTGTAGAAAAATGGGAATATTGGGTCAAACTCGGTGCCCGCAGAACGCCACAGACCAAGCCAGCGGGAATGCTCTGTACGAAAAGTCCCGGTTTTCATAAAGACTGAGATTTTTAGAGGAAGGGCTTCATGATTTATCCTAGCGGGGATACATAATTTTCAGTTTTATCCTATCAGCTGTTTTTCAAAATATCACCTCTAACACAAGCAGAAATTGGCCGGAATGACAACCCACAGTTTCTTTTGGCACGTGCAGCTGTACAGTTGTTAAGGAGAGCTCCTCAATCACGGGGATTTTGGAAGTACAACAGAGGCCTCGAGCCCAAGACAGAAATCTTTTCTACTCCAGTTTCAATCCCAAGAGCTGCCAGGACCCAGAATGCTGAAAAGCTGAGGAATACCCTTCAGAAAATAGAAGGCAGGATAATGTAATGTGTCCAAATTTCAGCAGCATCCCCAGATCTGGGCGCCTGCAAAGCCTTTTCAGCCACACCAAATATAAGACACAAAGCAGCAGAGCCTTGCAAGCTCCCTAAAATGCTTTGGAGGCTCTGCAATCCTCAGCCTGTGCAAATCCCTGGTGTGCAAGGCTGGGCCTTGGGGGTCTCTGGGGCTGGGGGATTTACTCTTGGCCACCGATTCGAACGTGTGCTGAGCCAACATCCCAATTTCCTGCACTGCCTAAATCTCTCCACCCTCAGGACAGCTCCTAGGACAGACCCTGAGAAAGTAATCTCATGATTTATGAGGTTTTCTAACAATGGCAATAAGCAAGGCAGCGTTTTAAGCAGCTAACTGAATTGGGATGTGGGCTGGGTTTTTTCTTTTTCCACAGCACAATGTGGATCTATTTAGCCATTACAGCTTGAATTTCAGCCTTTCTTTGCCCATGAGAAAGCCTGGTAAATGGGATTTGGGCTAGGAGCTATAGGGGAGAATATCTTTTAATTAACCAGGAGGGTGGCTCAGGGAAGATCTAGCACTGCCTCCGAGCTGAGTTTCCAGCTCCACTGCGAGGCAGACGGGTACAAATTAAGGCAGAGCAATAACTACAAATCAAATTCCCGAGGGCTCCGATTTACCTGAGTTTGGAGAGGACAGGGATGACTCCAGTGCTGCTCCACAGGCAGGGCACTGCCCCTCACCTGACCATCCCCACGTGAGCAGCCCAGGTGATGTCAATCCACATGGATTGATTTTTTCCTTTTTTTTTTTATTTTTTTGCCCCCTGAGCACAGGGGAGCCCCGTCTCTCTTTTAAAGGCAAGCCAATCAAACCTCTCATTACGCTGCTGGTAGGGAAATATTTTTTTCCTGAGAACGCAGCGAGTTCCTCTGTCCAGACAGCACAAAGTGGGCCCAGACCCTGTCCTTTGTGCACCAGCAGCGTGGCTGGGGGACCCTGCAGAGCAGGGAGGTCACGCCGAGCACGGCTCCCCCTCAATCCTGGGTCACCTGCAAGACACGAGAGGTCACAGCGTGACCGAAGGCAGAGCAGGATTTATACTCGCAAAATATTCCAGCTGGGGGGAGGTTGGAACAGAAGCAAACCTTTGAGGAACAGCTGAAAAGACACAAGCTCGGGAAAGGCCAGAGATGGGACGGCACAGAGCGGCCTGGTGGGAGCTCTCACCTTGTTAAAGGCTGAGCGAAGCAAAAACGAGGCACAGCTCCCAAAGAAACCAAACCTCCCCAGCACCCACACCCGGGGAATGGCCGTGCCTGCTCCCAGGGTGGACACAGGGATGGAGCTGAGCCCAAAGCCTGGATCCTGGTACCCCCAAGGCTTCGTTCGGCCTGGCCCAGGCCCAGCGCCGTCCCTCCCGTGGCGCTCTCCCGCGCCGAGTCCCGCCGTGTTTTACTGGACAAGGCTTGCTGAGTGAAATTTACATTTTATTTGAACAATGTTTCATCTTGTTCCCGTGCCTCTCCGCTGGCGATGAGGCAGTGAGAAGCTGATGAAATTTATTCCTGCTCTTGCTGCCACGCTGTATAAATAAAGGGGAAGGAATAAAATACTTCTCCAACAGGAAGTGTGAAGGCTTTAATGCTTTGTTTAAATATGCAGTTGAGAGACTTTATTTATCACGCAGCATCTGTATGTGCCTACAGATTAAATTTGCTCCCTAAAATTAAAATATCTCGTTTTACATGCATTTTTTAAATTTTTTAATTTTTTTTTTTTTTTACCCATGTCACACCACCAAACCTGGTGGATTTAGCCTTGAATCTATGCTGGGTAAGAATCCCCCCAACAAAGATGCCCAGGAATAGCATGGCCACTGTATTCATGTATCTCAGGTACTGTGAACTCTGGCTGGCTGCATTTCCCAAGAATAATTGGTGTATACACGCACACTGGGAGATTTATATTCCCCTGCATCTTAGGCTATATACAATATGATTTAAATGGCACAGGCACTGGAGAAAGTGGACAGTAAAGCGTACAGTATTTGAAAATAAACATAAAGCAAAATGGTTTGACATCCTATTTCACTTAAAATGTAAATGGTGAACATTCAGGGCGTGATTTACAACCTTTTTAAAAGCACAAATGTTTTTTTTCTTTTTGGCCCCCTCATTCAGATGCCACAAATCAGGAGGGTTCTTTGCGACATCAAGAAATCCCCCGTGGTGGGTTGGCTCCTTTTTGTTGCTGTCCTAAGGAATAGACATGGATCCCCCAGATCACTTTTCCTGTCTCTCTTTTTGTTTTTCCCTCTGGTGTCCTGACTTGAAATGTGGCTGTATTGAGAATTTTGGGCTGTAGGCTCTCAGAGAGAGAGGAGGGAGAGGAAGGGGATGCATTGTGTGAGGAGCCTGCTGCTCAAGAGTCCATTTTTGCAGCCTCTTGCCCAGGGTTGACACCTTTTCATGCCTTCCTACCACTGCTCCCATCACAAGGGCACTGTGGGAATCCCTAAATTCCTGATTCCTGGGATCACTGACTCCAGGCAGCCCCCAACTATGCTCACATGGCTTTTCGGGTGTCCCTCCTGACCCGGCTCTGCTATATCCCAAAACAGCATCACTCTGTGGTGGTACCATCCCTGCCCCCCCTTGCCAACCCTTCCTTCTCTTCACCCACCCCAGAAAAGGTGCAGAGAGAATCCCCCTGCCCTGGCTCTGCTCCCAGCAAAGCACAGGGAAGATAGAATCTGAGAAGTTCTTCAGGATTGAGCCACTTTTATTCCCAGATCACAGAATATTCTGAGCTGGAAGTGATGCCTTGAGAGGGTCCCTGGAGCAGAGGCTGGACAGAGTTAAAGGAATAAAGCAGGGATTTATTAAAAGGCCTTCAAATGATTCACCTTGGGGAGCACAAGAGCCCGGCCGTGGCTCCACCCGGGATGGATCCTGGGCAGGAGTTTTCACACTTTTATCAGTTCTGGCCCATTTCCATCTGGGGTTCACTGCCCAGTGCCAGCCCCAGGTGCTGCAGTCCCCCCCTCCCATCCTCTCTCCTGCACTCGCTGCTGTTTGCACTTTGAGGGGCTGAGGCTGCAGCGTGTCCTTGGCTCTGGGGCTGGCACAGGATTGGTGTGTGTGCCTGACTGGGAGGAGAACTCGCTGACACTGGGTGTGGAGTTCAGAGCCACACAGCAATGCAGTGCAGAGTCTGGGAAACATGACAGCTAAAACTTAAGGCATCAGAAGGGACCCCCAAGGTCCAACTCTTTAAGGGAATGGTCAACATCAGTTGGGCAAGAACTGACTGGAA
The DNA here is from genome assembly GCA_013396955.1 of Regulus satrapa. Taxonomy (NCBI): domain Eukaryota; kingdom Metazoa; phylum Chordata; class Aves; order Passeriformes; family Regulidae; genus Regulus; species Regulus satrapa. Next base: position 21,695 of record VWZN01016111.1, read on the forward strand.
CTCCAGCTCCACCACACAAACCCAAAGCATCAACAGCATCTTGTGCCCCAGAGCCATCATCTACTGATCCCCACAAGGCACAAACCCATGACACCAGATCTCCAGGAAACCTTCCTGCCTAGAGAAGAGGAGGACACCGCCCCACCACAGCGATCCTTTTGTGGCTCCATGGCACCAGCGCATTCCGGTCTCAAACCACAGCTACATGACCAGAAACACTTCCCAGCACCTCCTGTCCCTTTCCCAAGGCACTGGGCTGCAGGATGCTGCTCTGAGCATCTGGTCTGGGTGCAGAGCTGGCTCATGGAGGACTCTGCACCACCTGAGCACACCCTGGAGCCTCCGCCCTCGTCCCGGCCCTACGGCAGAGCCAGCCCCGCGTTTCCAAGTGCTCCGTCCAGCCCTTCAATCTTTAATAACCTTCCTTTGCTTCACCCCGAGCCCACGAGTGCGAGCGCATCTCCCCAGATCAAACCGAATCCCTAATTTAGGCAGCTGTTAATAAGGGTTAAATCTGCAGGCTGCGGCGGCCCCTCCGCTCCCTCTTCCCTGCTCTCACAATCAATGGAGCGGGAAGCCTGAAGGGTGTCCATTTTGAACAGCCATAATGAATCATTTCTCCTTAGCAAATCTGGCAAACTTCAATCCTGGTTCCTGCAGCCTCCCTTTCACATGTCCAAGCCCTCTGTGACACATCAAATTTAATGAGACTGCACAGACCTCAAATAAGGCACTGTAGCACTGCTGGGATACTTTATTAAGGAGGATCAGACAGAATGTGTTTGCTGTTTAAGAGCCTTTAAAGGCAAATTACACTTCTTTTTGGGGGGATGAGAGCCTCCCATTTTTGTTCAGTCTCTGGCCCTCCTCAAACACGTCCTGCAGGCCAATTCAAACACAGAGTTAAGGTTTCTGCAAACAGGGAAAGCAGCAAAATTGGCAGCGAGGGCTGAGAGACCGGCGAGGCTCGACTGAAGGTTGTGGGGTAGGACACAGACAAAGAAATGTGTTATTTCACAAAATAATAATAATAATAATAATAGTAATAATAATAATAATAATAATAATAATAATAATAATAATAATAATAATAATAATCTGCCTCTGACAAGCTGTGTGAGGGAACACCCCACCCTGCTAGCAGGTGCTGCCTTGCTAGGTCCAGGGAAAGGCCACATTAACCCTCTCTGGCTGGTGGAAAGGTCGGAAAACTTTCTAGAAAGATCATCAAATCCTGGAATGGTTTGGGTTGGAAGGGACCTTAAAGCCCATCTAGTCTCAGTCCTCAAGATGGATGATGTGAGATATGAGCTGAGCCATCCTTGGGGAACAAATGGGGAAAATGAAACATTATTTTTATTTAATGTCCATATCAATAAATATAATCACCAGAACCAGGGAGAGTTCAGTCTGCAAACTCCAGATTTTGGGGCAAGGGAGGCCCTGTGGTTGTGTTTGGTTTGCTTGTGGATGCTGTAAAAGGTAACATGAAATCCTGGAGGACTACAGGAGGTTTTTCCTGCCATAACTATCTCAGGTGATGTCCTTGGAGACTTTTTTTCCCTCAGAAAACCCCATTCAGTGCAAGGACTCAGGGCTCTAACTTCTGCTGGACACTGCAGCAGTCTCATGGCTTAGCAACCTCCTGCTTAATTCAGAGCATCTCTTTTGAGATCATCGTGTTCAGCTCCTCCGTGTCCACCTCGGGCCACGTCCAGCTCTGAAAAGAGATGTAATTTATTTCAGCAAGTGCCCAGGCTGCTGGACAAGGCAGCAGAAAGCCAAAATGTCTCTCTCAGCCTATGGATTCCAACCTAATAGGGGTTTATAGGGAAATCTAAAAAGTGGACTGGCTTCCAGAGAGCTCTCAAGGGTGCCTGAAGAAGAAAGTTTGTGTCTCAGAAGATTTTGATGTGACTAGAGGAAAATGATAAGATTTTTACCTTGCTGGAGTAAGGACCCAGCCCTCCAAAAAGTGCGGTGAGAAATGAAATCATTTACACATCACAAAGGCTTTGGTTCCAGGATAAACCCAGAGACGTTTCCTGCGTCAGGACAGCCGAAGCAGAATCTGCGGAAGGTTTAATTTGACTTTTCTTCTCCATCTTTGGCTGTCTGAGGAGGTTTGGGGCTCGGCACAGTGAACCCAGTGGTGATTTGGATCCAGGTCACATTTTCTCTGAGCCACCTGCATTTGGAGTCACAGGAAGAGTGTGGTTAATGGATCCGTTTAATGACATCAGTTCTGATCCATCTCTAATTAAGGGCTCTGCCAGGAATACAGTCAAGCAATTCTAATGGCCCAGAGGAAAAATTGTGAAGTCAGGTAATGAAATTTGCTTATTAGACAAAATGGGAAGAAGGAGTGCAGGGGCACAGAAATCAATAGGGAAAGCAGGGCAGCAGCATTTGCAAAGCCCTGCACATGGAGAGAGCCCAGCTAATGAAGTTCAGTGCTCACAAGTGGAATAACAAAACCCTGCCCTGCTCACAGCCCTGAGGATGTTCACCTGGAAAAGGTCCAGTTGATGTGAACTTCCAAACGGTTTGTTCCACACTCCAGCTTCCTCAGCTGGAGGATCTCATCCCTGCTGGGTCTGTGTGTCTCCCAGGGCTTTTAGAGACTGCTCCATGTCTCCTTCTAGAGCCAGTTCCCTTCTAGTGGTGCCTGTGACTGGATATTCCCAAGATTTATAGCCAGGATGGTGACACAACTCTCCAGGATGGAGGAAAGCAGGGTCACACCTGTAGCCTGGAAACTTCTTGGATGAATGCCATAATGGCCTCCACTGGATCCCAATAAACATTGGGACATAAATGTCCCCTGGAAATTTGTTCACCTATGGCCTTTTTATCCAAGGAACTTTTCAGTCTGTTCCCACCTCAGCTTTCCCAGTGGAAGGTGTCCCTGCCCATGGCAGGGGTTGGAATGAGAAGATCTTTTAGGTCCTTCCCAACACAAACCATTTTGGGATTCTGTCATTAGCACAAAAAAGCCAGAGAGAAGCGTGGATGCTGCCAAAACATTAAAACCTATTTATTCTGCAGCGCTCTATGGAGTGCTGGGGAGGGAAATATTTATAGGTGAGATAGTTACAGCTCCAAACCCTTCACTTGCAGGCTGGTTGGGAAGAACAAACCAGTCTTTTGTGGGGTTTTTTTTGTTTTGTTTTGTTGGGGTTTTGAGGGGTTTTAATTTTTTTTTTTTTTTTTTTTTTTTTTAGGGGAAAAGTTAAATAAAGTTTTTNCTGTGGAGCAGAGCCTTTTGTGTCTCAATAGCCCACATAATTCCACTCCCCCCTCCTCTCACCCGGTGGCAAAGGAATGTAGGTGGAATGTCTTTACGCGGAGAGCAGCTCACGCAGGGACTGCACAATGAGGGGAAGAAACAGGAGCCAATCTAAGTAAAGGATCAGGCAAGGAAAATAATATTGGGCTGTCTGCTACCACGTCTAACCCCGTGAAATGCCTCCATGAATCCCCTGCTTCCTTCTGTCTTAAAATGTCCTCCTCCTTCCCGGAGGTTATGGGGACATATCTTGTTTCAGTCTCCTTTTTAACACTTTGCTTTTCCCCCCTCTCCTTTCATCCTGCTGCCGCAGATATATTTACTGGCAACGGAAAAAATCAATAAAGGAGAAGGAAATGACTTGGCAGCCTTCCGAAGTGTTAAAATAATTCTCATCTAATCGAGCCCCATTGTTTTTAAACAATATTGCCAGCTCAGGAGCTTGGCCTTGATCTTCAGAAGCAACTGGTGATTTTTTTGGGGTGTCCTTAAAGGGACAAGTTTGGCACAGCCACATGGGAAACGCAGTGGCCTCTCCAGCGCACTCCCAAATTGATCTGTCCCTCGAGGGATCCCACCCCACGAGTTTAATTTGGGGGCATATTTAAGTACAACAGCCCTAAGAAAGGCTGGACATCCCATAAACTATCCCAGCTGCCTTTCAGCAGAGAAAACTGGGAATGATATTAGCGACCAACAGCCTGAACCAGGTGCATTCCAATCTGTCAATTCCTCGTGTGAGTTATTGCTACTTAAATACAGACTTTCTGTCCCAGCAGTGAAATATTCTGGCACGTGCTGTGCGAGAACATGGAGATCTGACCTTCACACTGAGCAGCTCCTTGTAGGCTGGAATCTCTCCTGGATTTCTGTTTTTCCCACTTTTTGAGGTGTATTTTGGAAAATCAGAGGAAGGAGGGCTGAAAACCTTGAGATGCTCAAAGATCCTCTCAGTTCCCACACAAAATATTTCCTCCCCAGCTCCAACTAAAATCCAAATAACCCTATTTCTGTTTTAACTTTAAAAATAAAAGTATTTGTGCTATACAAAAAATGGAAGTAAAAAGTAATTTCTAAGTGGAAAATTGAAGCATTTAATTTGGAAGAGGATGGGAAGCACACCTCCACTTCAGGAATGCTCCATCTTGAGCTGAAACGGAGTCAATAAAATGGGGTTTCTCCAAAACAATGGTTTTTCACAGGGAGACAACAGCTTAAATTAAAAGCATCCCTTTTTGAGTATTTTGGTGGCTTAATATTTAGAAATTAAATGTTCTATGCTTCCACTTCATTGCAGGAGAGCCTGATCCCATTTCACATGCCTGGGAAATACCAGAATTTGTCCTTTTTTCCCCAAGAGATCTCCCTGCAGCACCTTTTCCTGGGTTAAACAGCCATGATCACCCTGGTAGCCCAATTTGGACCTCACTTAGGGACCACGTGACCAGGGTGGGGAGTGCCTCCGTTTTCCCCGTGCCCTGATTTCCCTGAAATGAGTCCTTGGCAGGATGAGGCCTGGCTCGGTGGAGCTGCACATGGATGGAGGCATTTTCTGGGCTCAGCTGCTGACAGCGAGAGTTTGGTTTGGGGATGCTCCTCCCACTGCCTCCCCTGCCACCTTTGGGGTGTGGACATCCTGGATCCCTGGATCCTTTTAACTCCTAGAGATCCCCTTTTTAGACATGGATATTTCCTTTTAAACACAGAGATGCCCTTTCAAACCCAGAGATGCTGTTTCAGACCTAAAGATCTCTCTGTAGACCAGGAGATCCCCTTTCAGACCTAGAGACCCCTTTCAAACATAGAGAACCCCTTTTAGGCCTAGAAATCCCCTTTCAGACCTAAATGTCCCTTTTTAGACCTAGAAATCCCTTTCAGACCTAGAGATGCTCTTTCAGACCTAAAGACCCCTTTTTAGACCAAGAGATCCCCTCTCAGACTTAGAATTCCCTTTATGGACTTAGAGATCTCTTTTTAGACCTAGAGATCCTGTTTTTGACCTAGAGATCCTCTTTTAGACCCAGAGATCTCCTTTCAGACCTAGCTTGATCCCATTTTAGACCTGGAATTCCCTTTTAGGACCCAGAGATCCCTCTTGAAACACTTGCACATCAATCCCACCCCCTCCAAGAAGCATCAACGCCAACAATCAGGAAATTATTCTGATGGGAAAAAAAAACCCCAAAAACAAACAACCCTCTCCAAAAGTCCAGGTGTGTCCATTCCCAGAGCCCTCAGCACACCCCAGCTGAGAGCAGCCGCTCTTCTCCACCATCCCAGCTTTTATTCCTGCTGGAAATGTGAGCAAACCATGCAAGGAGTGAATTCTCTGCTGTTCCCCAAGAGCCAAAAGTGCACGAACGCCCAGAAACGTGCACCTCCGTGCCTTGGAGGTCCTGGGCAGAGGCCTCTCTCTGTCTCAGCGTGAGAGGAATGAATTTTTTGGGTGAGAAACATCTGCCCTTCTCTGGGGTTTGCACATGGTGCTCATAATGGGGCCCATTGTGCGCGCGCGAGCACAAATAGGGGGAATCAATAAACCAGGAAAGGCTCAGTTGTTGGATCAAATGCCAGCCATAGCTAATGCCTCCAGGATGCCTTCGGAGCCCACCAGGTCCTGCTTGTTTGATGCCTTGGCTTCCTGGCTGTCCCAAAAGGAAAAACCCAAGATATTAACTTTCCTTTACAGAAACGGCTCGTGAGAACGGGGAGCCGGGGAGAAGTTTCAGCTCGACCAACCTCAGCGTGTCCGTGGGATGTGTGGGATCAAGGGGAGTCCAGCAGCACCCTGTGGGAACACCAGAGGGGAGGGATCCCACGTTCCCACCCCAAAGGCACCACCAGCACCCCACAAGGGGATGATGTTTCAGTGCTACATCACGGCAACCCTCAGACGGAAGCACAATCCATCCAAATTCTCCACTGTGGAAACCACATCCATCCTCCTACGGCAAGGACGAAACAGGGATGTTCCCAAATAATTGAAAAGCAGCTTCAGAGCAAGGAATGGACTGAAAGGATCTTGGGAGTCCTGCCATCGTGCCACCAGTGGTGGGCACAGCCACCCAGGTTGGCCTTTCTTCCATGCAAGCTGGCACCAGAAGAAGGAGATGCATTTCAAACCAGCACCAGCCTTTGGCAGAGGGGCTCAGAGCATAATGATGCTCAGAGAGAATAATGGGGGGGAAATAATAAAAACTAAATTAAAAATCACACCTCGCTTCCCATTGGAAATTGGACTCGGCCACTGCGTTGCGTTTGGAGCAAACCTCTTTAAATGCACCCCATTGTGTAGGGAAATTCTCCCTGGAATTTGGGTTTCCAGCACAGCATTACTGCAGCTCCCCACGCTCCTGAAATCCCCTGGAAAACTGCGGGAAAAGCAATGTCCTGGCAGGTCTGGCTGTGGTATGTGAATTTTTTGGGACGAGTCTCTGCACGAGCTGTGGAGCTGCAGAGACAAAACCACGGGCAGAGGGTGGCACGGGCAATCCCCTCCCAGCTCCTCTCAAGTCGTGTCTCATAAGGCAGAATCAGCTGTCTGGAGAAACATTTTGGTTTCCCTCTCCCCCGAAACACATGTGCAGGTTCTGAGTGGCAGACAAAGGGAAACGAGTGCTGCTT